>JANHGB010024191.1:10013-22664 GCA_026283785.1 Coracopsis vasa | reverse complement strand
TGTCATAAAAATTCTCTGAAGTGGAGCAATCTTAGGTTTTGTGTCTTGGAAGCCTGTGGCTGCCGTGTAATTATAGGGCTACCACAAAGGCTGCAAGCAAATAGGCATGGTGTGAGTCTTTGTGTCTTATCTCTTCTAGCTGCAAGCTTGCCCAGACCAATGGCTGGGGTGTGATGGTGAGTCACCGTTCTGGAGAAACAGAAGATACCTTCATTGCTGACCTGGTCGTTGGTCTCTGCACTGGTCAGGTTGGTATCTGTACCTGTGGTATTTTGCCTTTCTGCTTGATAAGATAATATGGGGCTTGATAAGATAATGTGGTGATTGATAAGATAATACAGTGCTTGATAAGATAATATGGTGATGGAGCCATGCTCTCAGAGCATGCTTCCATTCAAAGCTGAAATTGGAAGTGGGGAGAAATCAAAGACAGGCAAAACTTAAGATTAAAAAATGGATGTGTTGTAGAAAGCGAAGAACCTTATGCTAATTCTCTGCTAACATGCAGAGGGCTGGGTATGATCTAGTAAGGCAAGAAAAGCAGAATGCCTTCATGATGGCTTGCCTGCTGCAAATGGAACAGGGCGCTGAGTCTGTTCCAATAAACTGAGAATACAAAGCAACTCCTGAAGTCTCTGTAAGCTTGTAGCTTTGGCCTGCTTTTCTCCCCCAGTAGTGAAGGCTCTTTGAGGTCTTTGCTTGCTCATGTTGTAGATTTGCTGTTCCTGTATCCATGAAGTTGATTTTTGTCTGGTGAGAGTGTGACGAGGGAACATGTTATCTTGTGTAAACTCACCTTTAACCACCCATCTGAAAAATCTTAGTCAACTCCAGTGGGCATACTGGGATTTCCTGAAACAAGCTGTTAGCAAATGAACAATCTTTATTGCTCCCAAGCCCTATCCTGTTTGAGTATACAGATATTTAAAGCTTGATGCTTGAAATAAAGCCTATGATTATGGTCTCTAAACAGTAGTTGTGGCCTTATTCTAACTTCCTGATTTCCCTTTCAGATCAAAACTGGTGCCCCTTGCCGATCTGAGCGTCTAGCCAAGTACAACCAGCTGCTGAGGTGAGACATGGGGAGGGGGGAAAGAGTTGGGAGTGAAGCCTAACAGAGAACTGATGCTCCACTATGCATTCAGGGCACAGCTTAGTCTTCTGCATCTTGGAAACACTCTGCAGTTTAAGGACATAAGCTGGTGGAGGTGGTTTTATTGAGCAGGTGCTGTGCTTGCAGAGCTGGGTGTAGGCTATATTATGTTGGGTGGGTAATGTCCATAACAGACACACTGCAGAGAACGTTATCCAAAGCATCTTATGATAATAGGTAGAAGATGTGCTTTCTGCATGATGCAGATCCCTTGAGTGAGCGTGTAAAATGTTTGGGTGAAGCTATGTAAGCTGGGTGATCCTGAGCAGTGCAATTAAATGTTTGTGTAACTTAAGTGGCTTAGTGGGAGCTGGCTTGTGGCTCTGGTAGTGTCCCCTGTGTTAGGTAGTCCAGGTGATCTGGTGTGAGGCCAGCAGCTGCACTAATGTGGGAGTTCTGCACTGCCTGCTGACACCCAGCACTCTCTTCCCTTTCCATCAGAATTGAAGAGGAGCTTGGCAGCAAGGCTCGCTTTGCTGGAAGGAACTTCAGGAACCCTCGTGTCAACTAAGTGTGCATCAGTGGACCCCCGTTCTGGTTTAGAGCACTAGTTACGTACTTAGATCAATTACCTGTGCTAGAGAAAGATAAGGGCAGCTGGAAGGAAAAAGACCAGTTTGCAGGTCCTCTTACCCCATAGACATTTCCTTCACCTAGCGTTTCCACCAACTCTGATCTGTTACGTGTAAGGCTCTACTGCTTTTGTAGAACAGTCCCCGGGGGTTCTATGTATCAAATACCCGCTGGGATCATGACCCTGTGACTGGGCATGAACACTTGAATTCCTTTCTCTGCCTGTCTGATCTTCAGTGTTTGGAGCTGTGTGACTTGCAATGCAGCAAGAGGTACCTGCAAACACAAACAGTAGTGTTTTTACATGTGATAAATAAAAGCATCAAACAACCCAACAGAGTGTGGCTTTGAGTTACTTTGGAGGAGGCTGAGGTACAGGGGTACCTGTCTCTGTGTGCTTGTATCCTGGTCTGAAGCTTGTTGTGCAGGGAACAGGAATTCTGTTGCTGTGGCTGTGGCGTGGACTTGAGTTGCTTTGTGACAAATAGACAGGAAATTAGCCAAATATATTCCCCTGCTCTCAGGAGGGGACCCTCAGGGGTATGTTTAGCCCTTTGGAAGGGAGACTAAGAATAGGTTTCTACTCAGAGTTCAACTGTGATCCTGCAGGGGAAGGGAGAAAGCTCAGTGGTCTGCCTTCATTTATCAGAGATGAGGGGTATCCTGACAACAAGCATTGTGATTAACCTTTATCATGGCCTGCTGCAGATATGTGCTTGTCAGTCTTGTCACAGCATAGCTGAAAAACGCAGTGATGGCCCTGGCTTCTAGCGAGAGGTTGGCACAATGTTAGCTGTGGGGAAAGTGGGTTTGCAACCTCCCATCTTGATCTCTTGCTGTGAGAAGATGCAGCCCACCAGGCTGTGAGCTGTGGCAGTGCTGTTCCTGAACCCTTGTGCTTTGTTTACTGCACTCTAATAGAAGGTGTAATTGGAAGTTGATCTGATGGCTGCACTTTAATTCCTACCCAGTTAGTATGTAGGTACCATATTTCACATGGGGGAAGAAAAGACTTGAGGGGATTTCCAGCTGTGTGAGAGCAGATGGCCATCAACATAGGGCTTGGGAGCAAATACTTGTGTTTCCCAAACCCTTTGTGTTGCTCAGTTGGAGCTGTGCTGGCTCAGCTAGGCCAGGGACAGGACAGTGGTGAGAGAGAGGGCAAAGCACATGTTTGCTCTTTGAGATGAGGAGGAAGAATTCCTTCTCCTGGGGCTTGGCAAGATTGATTGGTGATGCTGGCACTGTTATGGCTCTGTTGCTCCATGTAGTTGCTGTTGGACCACAGTTGTAATGTCTGTCCCTTACCAAGCAGAAAAAAGCCAATCATTGCGTCCTTGAGGGAGGGGTTGTTTTAGCCTGTTCTTGTTGTTTATAGGGTTTGGTTTGTGGGTGTGTGTTTCATAAGGGCACATTGGCAAGGAAAAGATTCATTTCTGATTCACTTCAGTAACTTTTCTACCAGTCTCAATTCCAGGAAAAGGGATTACCTGTCTCTGGAAATGACTGATCCACGAGGAGCACAACAGTGCCTCGCTGTGGGCCTTGTGTGTGCTGCAGGGGGGTGCTGGAAGTCGGCTTTGTGTCTCATGGTTTTAAATCACCAAGATGGAAACAGCACGTTTAAAGCTACCGATGCTGCACCGTGTGTGTTATCATTTACCTCAGAACCTGGATCTTGACGAACATCTTCAGTCCTAGGTTGGGAATAAAACCCCCATAGATTTGATTTCAAAAGCTGCTGTTAGGAAGTACAGAGCTGTAGAATGCCAAGGGCTGAGGACGGTGTGTTAGAACCAACTGGTGTAACAGTGCTGTGCCATTGAAAGACAAGGCTGTGAGTGAGGAGTGAAGATGCTTGTGAGCTGCTGGGGGATGTTAGCACTGCCTTGTACTAGCATAAGTAATAGATGTGAAAGGGTTCAGTACCGAGAGGACTGCTGATGGGGAAAACCTGGCTTCTATAGTGTGTATTGATCAATATTCTCCAACTAGAAAGACTCATCTGTAATCTGTGTTTCCAAAGTACCTCATCCATACGTGGAGGCTGGGGAAGCTGCAGCACCAAGAATGCTAAACAACAGGGGAGAGAAGGAGTTATGACTGTAAGTGAAGCCCTGGACTGCTGTGTTTTCTGATGCAAGTAGCCCCTAGCAAAAAGCTGTGGCTTGTCCCTTGAGGTAGCATGGCCTGCAGTCCTATTGACCTGCTCACACGGAAGGCAGGGAGAGCACTGCCCTCCTGTCACAGCAGCTGTGGGTGTTTGGATCCAGGTCTGTTTCGCAGTGTCCAAATGAGCAGGGACTGACCCAGTGGGAGCACAGGGATCAGACCCTGGCTGTAGCGTGTCCCACTCAGCAGATGGAGCCTGAAAGCAAATGCAGGCACAGCTGGGGATGGAGCAGACCTCCCTGTGAGGACAATATGCACTGCAATGAAAACATCCCTTTGTGGGCAGTTGGCAACTGCTTCTCCTCAGGAGATTTATCTTCTCTGTCAAGCTCCTCAGAAGAGCTTTGCTATAAATATTGAGTTTACCAGCCCAAGCTGAGCACGGTAAATGCTTCCTCTCACAAATACCTGTCCTTTCCTAAGGCATCAATCTAAGCTGCTTGCTCTCCATGCAGGTTTGAAACCTGGTGCACTTTTCACACATAGCTGATCTCTGAATGAGACCTGTTAAATGAGTTAACTGGCTAATTACACAGAAATCCCATCAAGGGATCTTTCCTCTTCTGTCAAAGAGGTAAGCATGTACTATGTACAGAAGGGTTTAGAAGGTTGTTTAGCAGAACTGTGTTAAGAAGCAATAACATTTTCTCACCTGGTACTCCAGAAAGCAAAGTACAAATTCACAACCCACCTTACCTGTATTTTCACCTGGTGATTTTCCTTTCATGAGCATCAGAAAGGGAAAAGGGGCTGGGACCTTGCCATCAACTGACAAGACCCTGAATGGTGGTACAGCTGTGATGAAATGACTGATACAAGTAGTGGCTGTGCAGCTCCATGAACCCAGGGGAGAAGTAAGGCAGTGCACTGAGCTGGGATCCTCTGCTCTGATGGATGGCTTAGTCTCAGCTCTGGCAAAAGAGCCTTCTGCTGCTTAACGCCACTGCAAATGAAGCCCAGCTATTAATTCATTCTCATTCAAACCTCATTGTCAGTGCAGGGTGAAGAAGTGCCACAGGTACAATTACCACATGTGGTGTGTCTTGAAATAATTAGGATGCAAAATGGCAGGGTTAGAAGAATGATGCTTGGGCTGTAAAGTCAAAAGCTAAAGCCAAATGCTGTTGAACTGTATGCTCCTTCCTACAGCATCAATCAATCCCACAATGTCAGATGCTGTGCTCACCTGTCCCATCAAACCAGAGCTATAGAAAGCTTTCAAGTTAAATCTTAGAGAATATTTGGGCCAGATCAGCAAGGTGCTTCCAGCTGCAGAGAATTCAGGCTCTACCTAATGAGGCGAAAGCATTGAAAGGAGTTACTTGCAAAGGAAGAAAAAAGACCAGAACAGGTGAGTACTGAAACATGGGACTGTGGTTTGTAGATAAGAATTTGAAGTGTGCTAGAGAAAAGTGAATGATTGGTAATTCTGTGTGTTTGGAGTGGGGGGAATGAGTGAATAGGGAACAAGGTTTGATTGTTGAAAATCCAGACCTAAACCTGCAGTGCTGGGGAGGGGGGAGACGTGTCTGCTCCTTAATCAGGGCTTGAATCCTGCTGTATAGTTCCTCACTTTCCTGTACTGTCCCTGTGGAGCTCCTACTCAAAAGGCTGTGCTTTATAACAGTGCAAATGTAGCACACCCAGTGCCTTTATTACTGTAATAATTTGCAGGGATGGCACTCGTTGGAGCAGAAGGAGGCACCAGCTTAGCAAACACTGGCTGGGAGGCTATTCTGAGCAGAGCAGGCAGCCTTGAAAGCGGATCTGAGGCACGAAGCGGGCAGAAGAGATGACTGATGAGCAGAGAGGAGAGGCAGGTGGCACTTTCGGGAGCTATTCAGGTAACAGGATATATAATGGAGTGATACAAAGGGCTGAGTGGGAAAGATCTCCCACTCCCCACTGGCTCTGTCTCGAAGTCTGCAGAGGCAGCTTTGCTGCTTTGTAGCTCAGCCTGCTCTTTGTGTTAATTTCCTGGTATCTTGGCTTCTATGTCTGGTACAGGCCCTGTCTCAAAGAGTTTGCTCTGGACAGAAAGCAATGTTGCCATTCCTCTGTAATCAATGAGAAACCAAATGATTCAACATTTGTTTGTCTCACCAGATGTTAGCCCCCGCTAAGGAGGCAGCACATCACTCCTAACCTGCACTCAGTCACTGGAGCTGGCAGCATAAGGTGTGTTTTCCAATGCTCTGGTTATTTTGAACCACACATAGAGTCTCATCATTCATTTTCTAGCATCAAAACTGGACCCTATCTCCCAGCATCAGTGTCCAGCACAGCAGTACTGCAACCTGAGTGCAGTTTGGTGCTGTCAGATTGCCCACTGATGAGGACAGCTTTGTCCCTTGAGTAAAGGGACCTGACACTACCTGTGTCCATAACACAGTGCTGGCTGGGATGATGATCTGGAGCACTCAGTGTTCCCGTTTGATCCTGTTCAGTTCTCTTCCCTGGTTTTTGTGCCATTCAACAATGTTAGAAATGGTGTTTTTTCTTAGATCATTGATCATAAAAAGAAACAGGATTTCAATTGAACATCGGCTCAGCTCTCCTCCTTGCAGAACCGCTCAGCTCAGTGAAACCTTCAGACTTGCAGGTAGGAGATTTTACTGCCTCTAACATGGGTAAGAGCACTTTGAATACCCAGTGGGGTGTTTCTGCCTCCTGCATGAAATCCTGGGCACAAAGAAGCCACAGTCTCATTGCATGCAGCCAGCGGGATCACCCTGGGGGAGCCTGTTGCATGCACCCTGTGCCATGTTTCCCTGTCTCTGGAGAGGCAGAAGCTGTGGGAGTGAGCCATCCTTTGAAGGAATTCATTGACTGCAGAGCTCCATCAACACCCACTTGCTCATTCACAGCTGTAAAGACTCCTGTAAACAGCCTCACACGATGCTGGGGGCTTGTCTGCTGCAGCTGAAGGAAAAAGCCTCACAAGAGCACATGGGACCAGCAGGAGCAGATGAAGGGAATGCAACTGCTGTGTTTTCCCCTCTGGAAGGAGGGTATTTGGCTTTGCTGCTGTGTAGACTGGAAGGAGACATGAGGGTGGATGGTGGATGCAGGGAGAGAGGATCTCTGCTGGGCTGCCAGCCAGCCCTGCCTGCCCTGCAGCAGCACCGCGGGTTGTGGCCTCATGCTCCCTCTCACAGCAGGATTCAAACAACTGTGCCAGGCACCAGCTCAGTCCCGCCACTCCCTTGGAGAGCTTTTATTACTGCTCTCTTTGTGTTGCTGCTGATGTTATTTCCTTGTAGATAGGAGCTGTGGGTGGGTGTGAGAATAACACATGAGAACCCTGCTCCTCTGAGCACATGGCAGTGAGCTTAGCCTCTCCCTGCCTCCAGCTGCTGGGTCACCATGATGGGGTTCAAGCTGTCCTGTACCAGGGAGTCCAGGTTTAGTCACATCTACAGTAAGAGACCTATTTATTTGGGTCCCCCCTTTCTCTCCCCAAGAAGGACTGCAGTGCTACCAGGTCTGACACACTTTACATGTGCTTTGTGCTCTGTGGATAGATACAGATACAGACACGAGAAGTGCAGGGTGTAGAGGATGGCAAGAAGAAGAAATGAAGCCAAAGCAGCTGCAGCACTCAACTGTGCTAAGAAAAGCTGAAGGGGAAAAACACCCAAAGCAAAACAAGGAAGAGAACTGAGCAGGGAGGAAGCAAAAAGGTTGAGTGAAGAATTCAGGTGATAAAAATGAGATGCAAGATGAACCATAAGGAAGAAAACAGTCACGAGGTCCAGATCACCTCCTTGTGCCACGCTCCAAGTGTGCGTGTGGTGAGATCTCCTGTCTATGATACAATGCACAGGCTTATCTCTGTCTAGAAACCCATAGGTTGAACCGTCCTGGATGGCAGTTACAGGCTTAAATTACAGGAGAGAGAAGAAATACAGGCAAGTTCTGCAGAATAAAAGCCTTGGACAAAGCCCAGGTACAATGACAGCTTGCTGACAAGGCAGGCTGCAGCAGAGGCGCTGAGCAGCCCCAAGCCATCACCTCCTGCTTGTAACAGGGCTGAGCCCCTTCTCCTTGGCTGTGCTCACAGTTCAGCTCTGGTTCAGCGTCTCCCCTTGCTGATGCTGGCTGTCAGCAACCAGCAATTCTCCTGTTGAACAAGGTCTATGAGGTGAACCCAATCATCCAAAGAGTAATGTGAGAAAGACGGAGCTCAGTGATGGGCAGGGGTGTAGTGTTCCCCTGGAAAAGGAGCTGGGAAAGCACCTGGCTGGGTACATTCCGAAGGCTGGACATGAAGTGTTCCTTGGTTCCTTTTCAAGGACCAAGCTGGTCCAAGCGAGCATCATCCTGTGCTGTCCAGAAAGAAAGGGTTTTCTTACAGAAGCAGGGAAACAGAAGCTGGTTTTTGTGTGCATTTAACTTGCAGCACAGGAGTTGCTCAGCCTCCCTACTGACAAACCCCCTTTCAATGTTGATCTCTGTTTAATAACAAGCATTTTAGGATGTGTTTTAATCCCAGAAGCCATCCAGCCCCACCAGCTGACTCTTGCTTATGAAATGCTGGCAAACAGTGTCAGTCACGGAGGCATCAGTGTCCTATAGCAGCTGCAGCAGTCAAAGCAAAAGGCACAGATAGAACTTTGTACATCAAGATGCCAGCACGCCTCGGCTGGTTGCTGTGGGTTTTATCCATCTCTCTTTGTAAGCGCTTGTTCTCACTCCCTGCAATCTGCAGAAGGGACTTGAATAATCTGTATTGTATTAAACAGGCATCCAGAGCTGAAAAATAAGGGCTGATTCTGCTAATGCAACATGCAGATGTTAAGACTAAAACCAGGTTAAAAAGGTTTCCAGTCTAAGTCCCAGCAGTGAGATACCTGCATCCAAAAGATGCTGAAAAAAGCAGTGTTTGCTAAAGCTCCTGAACCACTGCTTTGGAGGGGTAGGAGACAAATCCCTGCTTGCTGCAGGGCTTTTGTGAAGGCAGGTTCCAGGATGTGCTTCTACCTCCACACTATTATTTTTGTCTCCTCATTGAAGCAGGTCTGCAAACAAAAGCTGAGGGAAAGCTCATGGGCTGCTGCTCTGCTGTTCCATTGCAAAGCAACTGATCCATTTAACTGCACTGCTTTAGGTAAGTCCTGACCTGTGGGGTTTATGCTCTGTAGTATTTGGGTTCTTCTCCCATCTCCTGCAATAAACAGTGATTTAAAGACAGATATTGTGGCTTTTATGGAGGCTGTCAAGTCACTGACAGTGAGAATAGCTGGATTCAGAGACTAAAAGTCCAGTGTCCTGCAAAATCCAAGGAGCAGATGTTTCTAGGTATGCACAGCCTAAACCTGGCTTTCTAACCAGGAAAGGTGTGTGTCTGCAGGAAGGCAGATGGGTTTCTCTATTACTGATACTCAAATCATCCTGCCCAACTGTTAGGGATGAAGAGCATTAAGAACAGTGCAGAGAGTCCCCAAGCAGGAGGCCAAGAGCTCTCCTCAGCCCCAGATCTGTTCTGAGACCTCGGATGTGTTGTTCCATCTCTCTCTTGCTCACTTGTCTCGCCCGTCCCATGGGATGGATGACACTTTGCAGCAAGGTGGGGGGAATTCATCAGTCGATTTTGTTCGCTGCTTTGAAGATACCAAGTGCTGAGGGGAAAAAAGAGACAGTGCTTGAAATGGAAATTTCCACGCTCCTGCCACTGTATTTCCTCTCCCTTTATAAAAGTACATTCAAATGTGCCATCAAAGGTGATGCTGTTGCAACACCAGGGAACGAGCAGCTACAATGGAGAGGTGGGAGCCAGAACCCTCCTCCTGGAGGAGCAGATTTGCAGTGGGAAGGACACAAATGCAAATGTGAAATCAATCCATCTGCCTTGAACGCTTTGGCCATTTGTATCAGCTTAAAGTGGAGTCAGTCACTTAGGACAAGAAGAGAAGCTTGTAAATCCATTTACTACTTTCTGCACTAAAGGGGAAGCAGTGGATTTATAGCAGAGATGCAGTAAGTGAACAGATGAGGTGTTTCATGTTAGAGGTAGAGGATGGCTCAACCTTTGAACGAACAGAAAGCATTCAGGCCTTGGGACCCAGACACATCCAACTGCTTTTTAGACTGATCTGCCCTCAGCCCTGGCTCTGAGCTTTCATCAAAGGCACAGAGGTGTCTGTGACACATCCTTTTGATTCCCATTTTGTCTGTGGTCACGTTGTGCCGGCAGTAAAAGCCTTATTGTGGCTTCCCTGCCATTGTGGCCATGGACCGCTGCATCCTAAAAATGGGGGTCCCTCCCAGCATGGTGAATTTGGCCTCCGCAGGCAGCAGGCAAACCTGAACACAGCTCATTGTAAAGATCTGAGTTCCCCCCCAACACCCCTTGTCTCGATTGCAGAAGGAAACCACTTTCTGCCTGGTTTAGCAACACCCTGTGCCTTCTTGAACCAATCCAGTCATTCCAGAGCTCCCTTTCCTGCCAGGCCAGCGAGCCTGTACCAAAACCATCATGATTTGGGTGTATTGGAGGCAGACAGCTTCCCAGCCTGTAATTCCAGATTCAACTGGTTTTTGCATATGCCTCTATTATGTGCAATCAGTTGCTGTTAACCGTAAGAAACATAGAAATGAGCCAACTCCATGCATGGAACAAGCTTGTTGGTGACAGTGAGATGCCTTTATAGAAGACCAAGAGTTTAGATGAAGTTGGAAATACACCCACTGTGGCTTTCACAAGGCGCCTGGTCCATGTGTGTGCATCTGCAGGATACAACCCCGTGCAGAACTGCACATTTCTACTGGGAAGAAGAGGATCAACATTCATCCGGCTTTTCCATGCATGGCTGCAAAAGCTCTAACCATGCCCATGCATTTGTGTGTGCAGATGTGCTTATACTCAGTTACAACCTCATGTCCAGTAGCTGCTACTTCTCAGACATAAGGCTCTGATACTTGGAAGTGAAAAGGTACCAAAACACACAACAGAGACACCCACAAACCTCTGGTGCTTAGGATCCCTTTCACAGTGTTCTTAAAAGGACTGTGGTCAGTTTGTGATGTTATAATCTCTAAGCTGGTTGGGGTTGAAAGTCTGTTGTATTTTCTTTACTTACCAGATTTTATCTGCTATGTAAATCATGGAATTAATTGCCTTGCAACTACCCTTAGGTATAACCAGGATACAGAAATCAGCATCAAGGGGTGATGCAATTAATCCCACTCATGAGGAAAGCCTCATTAGTCATTTGCAGCTTCAGCACTGGTGACTTTCAAGGTGTACAAATCTCTCGTTAGATACATCTCATGTTCTGCAGATGGCCGGTTTGTCTGCTCGCTGCATGCCCTGGAACATGCCCAAGTGTACCAAAATGAGAGGAACGAGTGTTAGGGCTGGAATTTTTGTGTTCCTTTGCAATGGGGTTTCTTTTTTCCCCTTGCCCAGCGCACATCCTAGGCTTTGATAAATGACTCTCACTAGACACTGTGGTAAGCCAACCTCTGCTAATATTCATTATGCAGAACCCACCAGGAAACGGTCTGAGTCAGGGAAATGGAAAACCTTTACAAGAGAAAAAAGAGTTTTTCTTGGTTTAATTCTTTGGTTTTAATGAGGTGTCGTGGTTTAACCCCAGCGGGCAACTACGAACCACGCAGTCACTCACTGCCCCCGCGCCGGTGGCATGGGCAGCAGGATTGGAATGTGGGAAAACCCCTGGGTTGGGATAAGAACAGTTTAATCATTGAAGGATAATAATCATAATAATAACAATAATAATAATTGCAATGAAAATAGAGATGACAAAGAGGACTAAAACTCAAGCAAAGCAAGTGATGCTCAATACAACAGCTCACCACCTGCTGACTGGTACCCAGCCCATCTCAAGCAGTGATCGGTCCCTTCTGGCCAACTCTATGTCCTGAGCATGATGTGCTATAGTATGGAATATCCCTTTGGTTAGCTTGGGTCACTTGTCCTGGCTTTGCTCCTTTCCAGCTTCTTGTGCCCCTCCTCACTGGCACAGCATGGAAAACTGAGAATTCCATCATTTAGGGGAAGCCCTACTGAGCAGTAACTAACACATAGTGTGCTATCAATGTTATTCTCAGACTAAAGCCAAAACACAGCACTGCACCAGCTACTGGGAGGAAAATGAACCTATCCCAGGCAAAGCCAGGACATGAGGAAAGTGATCTATAACACTTCACGTTTCTGGGATGTTTTAAAATATTAAACCCAGAAATTTCAGGGTTGGAAGTGCCTGGAAATAGTCACATAGGAATTAGAGCTTCTCCCTGCAAAAAGGTGGGACCAGTACTCAACCGAAGTGCATCTACACTAATGCATTCAGCACAGGCAACAAACATGAGGAGCTGGAAGCCACTGCCACCAGGAAACTATGGCATAGCTGCCATCATGGAGACATAGTGGGATGATTGGTGGAGCTGGAGTGCTGCAATGGATGGCAAGAAACTCTTCACAAGGATAGGCAAGAGAAGGTTGAGTGCTATCTATGTGGCCCATAAAGGACAACCAGGCAATCAGACCCAGTCAGCATGGGTTTATGAAAGGCAGGTCCTGCTTGACTAACCTGATCTTCTGCTATGACAAGGTGACCCACTTAGTGGATGTTGGCTATGTGGGCTTTAGTAAAGCCTTTGACACTGTTTCCTACAGCATTCTCCTGGAGAAACTGGCTGCTTATGGCAGGGATGAGAGGCCAAACATACCTTTCTGCTCAGTGTGCAGCAGACTGCCCGGGAGCGGACCCGGGAGAAGTTGCATT
>JANHGB010024190.1:0-28494 GCA_026283785.1 Coracopsis vasa | reverse complement strand
GCACAGCACGTCATGCCCAGTAAATAAACTGGGGGTAGTTACCTGGAAGGGCTAGATCACTGCTCGGTCGGGCTAGGTATCCGTCGGTGGGTGGTGAGCGGTTGTATTCTCTTCCCTTCTTATTTCCCTTATCATTATTATTATTGGTGGTAGCATCAGTGGTTTTGTGTTATATCTTAATTACGGGACTGTTCTTATTTCAACCCGTGGGAGTTGTACTCTTTTGATTCTCCTCCCCATCCCTCTAGCAGGGCGTGGAGGAAAGAGGGAGGAAGGAGCAAGTGGGCTGAGTGGTTTCTGAGTGACAGGCTGGGCTTAAACCGCAACACAACTGAGCCCAGGACAGGAGTGGATGCGAATCTTTAGTTTTTAGTGAAGAGATAACTTGTTAAACACATGAGCTGGGATCAAAAATTGGGAATCTGATGGCCTTTTACAGAAACATCATGCAATATTGGGGATGTTTGATCCCTGATAAAATGCTGTGCTTTCTACTGACAACAAAATTTTCAGGAGAGAATCACATTCACAAAAAAACCCTCTAAGCCTCAAAATGGCTTAGTGAAAAACAAGGAATAAATCATATGCTTCTAGTGTGAAATTTGAAGGCATGCTTTTACTATCCAGCTGACACACAATTACATGCAAACAACAAGAAGGACAAATGCAGGGAGGCAAATCTGTGAAAATACCACAAGCAGCAACTCTGACTCCTTCCAGAGGCACTGTGCCAATATAATGTGCTATAACATTTCCAGAATTTTTCCTCCTTGACTTTTAC
The DNA here is from genome assembly GCA_026283785.1 of Coracopsis vasa. Taxonomy (NCBI): domain Eukaryota; kingdom Metazoa; phylum Chordata; class Aves; order Psittaciformes; family Psittacidae; genus Coracopsis; species Coracopsis vasa. The sequence continues at coordinate 27,713 of JANHGB010024190.1, read as the reverse complement.
CAAGTGGCATCCTGACCCACATACATCTGTACCCAGATCAGACCAATGAAAACCACCCATACCACTGGTCACTGATTTAAGTAAGTTTTCTTCACTCTTATTCTCTACTTTCATGAGGTACTAATGTGAGGAAACTGAAAGAAAGCACTAGCTGATCGTGATACAGCTCATTTTCTAAAACATTTTCAAATAATCTTCTCAATGTATACATGCAATAAACATTCTTTCCTGGGCTCATTTTCATGGCTTCATGTTCAAAACCTACCATTTCTAAATGCAAAATGCTCAGTGGCATAAATCTCCATTAACATAGTATGGAATCGAGCCCGGTGGGACAACAGAAAGTCAAGATCAGATTTATTTCTTTCATCACAAAATGATCACTTTATCAAAAAAAGCCCAACCAAACCAAACCAAACAAACCACAAAACCCAAACCAAACTGAACTGAACCAAGAACATATTCAGCAGTTTCTGAAAAGATGTCGTATGATATAGAACTGTTAAAAATGTATTCATTATTATGTGCTAATAACATTGATCTGGGGAAACAATGCTGGAAAAGATCAAAAATTGGAACTGTGTTGTGGGGATGATTACTTCTACTTTTTGCTAGCACTCCCATTAACCCAAATGACTCTTACTTTCTTCAAGTGTGGTGATTTCTGTTCAACTTGGTGAAGGTGTGCAAACCCCACAGTTGTCCTGATTCAGTGGAGAAACTGGTTCCTAGAAGATTAGAAGCACTGTGAGGCTCAGAAGATAGAATAGTTTTGTATGCTTTGTGCAAAACTACACACCTAGTGTGTTTAGCATGATACACTTTAAGTTGTAACGTCTTAGTTTAGGGTATTTTTCTTCCAAATGAAGAGTAAAATCAGCAGGGAATCTTTACAGAAGCAACATCGTAGCTCAGAATGGCTCTTCCCATCTTGATGTTGTGTGGATTCATTAATAGCCTGGTCCTGTCCTGCCCAGCTTTCAGAAATTTTAACTTTATTTTTATTCAACTCCTGAATCATTAATATTCATTTAATTACTTTTCTCTGTTTGCTTTTAACTTTCTTCTGCATTTATGGTCAAGGCAATTAGATACCAAACAGCATCTGCTAGAAAGAAAGGCTGCATAAGGTACAAGAAGAGCTGTAAAATTCCAGTCCCTGTCCTCATTCTGTAATGTCTGTCTTAGAAGTAAGATGGCTACTTTCAGTATAATACTCTTAGCTGAATACAGTTCTTAATGTGCATATTTATTTATCTGAAAATGTAAGACATAGTCTTGCTCTTACAGTAGCTGAACACAAACATCTCCAATGTTTTTCCTGCTTATGATTTACATTGTTATCTGTGAAATCAGAATAAAGTCCTTTGGGATTGATTCCTCTTTTCAAGATACTGCCCATTTCCAGGCTATGAAAGACAGCTTTAGTGTAAGAAAAGGTTGACATTATTACAAGTCACATAATTTCAGCCTCAAATTCAGTGTTACGAGAATCACTTTGAGTTGTTCAATTCATTTCAGACTAGAATAATAAGAAGTTGTAATGCTCAGCAAACTGAAAACACAAACGATCACTGAACTCCTCTGAACCAGAACATCTAAGAGTTGCTCTCACAAAAGTATTTTCCCGCGGAGAAAATGGAAGGAGAGAGAGAAAACACAAGGTCATCCAAATCTATTTTTCAATCTTTCAGTGATTATATTCTCAGACTTTCCTCTTTCACTCTGTGTCATTTCAATTCTATGTGGCTGAATGAGATAAGGCAGGACTTCATGAAAACGAGGAAACAAACAGTTTAAATGGCGAAAGCTGCTGTAGCAACACTGACACAGTTCACAAATTCATGGAAATTTTTCAGAGTTGTTTGTGCACTATAGAAGTGTTTAATAGTTTGTTAAATACTAAATTCTTACTTTGATTTTGTTGGGACTTCTGGTTCATCATTATTTCATTTCAGAATTACCTTTAATGGTATTTAAAACATTTAAAATGTTTGAAGTAGTCAGACTCAAGCCAAAATGTTTTCATTAGCCAAAAGCATTTTGTCATAACAAAACATCCTGGCAGACTTTTGGTGGTTGATTGTATTCTCAATTTGCCAGAACTTAAAATAGACTTTTCAAACTTACATGATCTTAAAGAAGTCACAAATGAGAGAAAAAGAAAGCTCTTTGCTTCTTTTATTCTACAGGGGGATGCTTATAGTAAAAGTAATGTGAACCAATGGGCTCCTGGAAATGGCTTTGGCAGTGAGTTGCCAATGATTCTGTGGCTTGAGAAATTTACTCAAGCTGATGCTTGGTGTTGCTGAAGTTCCTGAAGCTTGAGGAAGTGCATCTTTGGACCCAGCTGGTGGAAAGGTACCAATGTCAGTGGAAGGGCAGGGATGACCTCTTGCACTGAGACCAGCTGAAGGTATTCCAGATGGCAGGGCTCAGAATGCCAACTCTGGCAATGCTCCTGTCCAACCTGCACCCCTTCTGCCCTGTAGCTCATTTCTGCAGGTGATATATACCCATACTGAACCTTAGAATAAGGGAGCCATCATCCCTGTGCATTGCTATGCATAGGGACAGGATTTAAATATTTTATTCCCATCCCATAACTCCTGGCTACATTTCCCACATTTGTGTCACGTGGCCAGGATGCTTCTCATGTGCCTGTTCGTCCTGGCCTCTTGGTCCCCACCCAATATGTCAGCCAGGACTGCAGCAATCAGGACACATACAGAACATTAGTTTTGTAGCTGCAGATACAGAGTGAGACAAAATCAATAGCAAAAGTATAGTGGCTCACCATATCATTAATATAATTGGATTATAGAACAGATGTATGGTAAATGAACCAGAGCAGGCCACCAGGATATTTCAAAACACGTAGACTTTATAGTACTCAATCTACATATCCTTAGAAGAAGGATCTGTGGATGCAAATGCATTTTGCAGTGAACAGAACAATCAGTAGAAGTAAGGGAGAACCGCAGCACACTCAGGGCTCAAATTCAAGGCAAAGCAGCTCTTTTTTTGTGACGATTTGCCAGACACCCACTGTTTCATTTCTACACCAGTGAAAAGGTACCACCCAACTAAGCAGCAGGGCTGTTTACCTTTGTGGTTCAAAGCCTTTAAGAGTTTCCTGTGGATGTATTGCAAAATAAATTGCAAAAAATAAAGGCAAAATTGGTGTAACATGTGCAGCTCTTGTCCTGCTCATATCTATCTTCAGTGTGTTTCTTGTTCTTCTACCTAAAATCTCCACTGGCCAAGCAACCTGACAGCCTTTAATTTAATGGGACTAGGACTGAGACTGGAAGGATCTCTGCTCATCTAGATTTCCTTTAGCACCTGTAAAGTTACAGAAAGAACAAAGTCTCCAAAAGGGCAGTCACTCTTCATACTGCCTCCTTTCCCTGCAGAATGGGATGCAGCTCTCACCTTGGGTTTTTTTATTTACTTGGGACTACTTTGCAGACACCTCTGTCTCTTGTGTCTTTTGCTTTGTTTACACTTTCTTCTTTTCTGTCACAACTGTTGTGAAAACCAGTGGATATAACAATGAGAAATACCCAACCTTTCAAAAAGCAGAACTGTGTAACCCTCAGACTGTCATAAGGACTCTCACGTGTGCACCCTGCGCTCCTTCCTCCTGTCTAAACATCCCATGAAAGGCTTATAAGCTCAGGGAGCAAAGGGTGCTTAAGGATGTAGCTGTCCAGAACCATTCATTTGACCAAGTGCAAAGCCATGTGCATGCAGTGATTAATGAGGAACATACATATCTTAGCATGACAAAATGGTGTGGAAGCTCCTCTGATATCTAAAATGCCTCAGAGAAAGCTGTTTTAATTTATTGTAGGTTTTACACTGGTAAATTGTGGTTCCTTTGCGGAGGGTCCTCCCTCTAATTCCTATTTATCTATATTAATATTAATGTCTATATTAATTCCTATTAATATAGGAAGGTTTTTCATAGAGTAAAATGTCCAGTGTCACTTGGTACCAGATAGGAAAAACAACAATTGTACTGAAGATAATTAAATATGTCTTTTAACAGGCTGTTAGTTTATATTCTGTGCAGAACATTTTTAAACTGTTGACTTGGAACAAAAAACAGTTGAAACAAATTCCTCTGTGTACCAAAAGCTAAAAAATCAACTGAATATATAAATTTTTTTAGGGGGAAAAAAAAATAGGTGTATCCTTACTTCTTACTTCTGGCAGACCCTTAAATCCACAGAAAAGGAAGAAATACATTCTTAAACTCAGAAAGCTGGAAACATACTGCTCTGTAGTACACTTTTTCTTTTTTCCAAGAGAGCACAGTGAACTCCTCAGACGGTCGGGTTCTGAGCTTTACGAGTAAAACTCGCAACACAAGAATCACAGGAAGGTTCACAAGGCTAGGCTTCCCTTCCTTTTTCTCCATGACTATTTGGGTGGTCTCAGAAATTATGTTCTTGAGTTTTCCCACCCATAGCAGATGGAACAGGGTGTTAAATCTTTAAGAAACAATTGTTCCCCTTAAAAATGCTTGCTGGGTATTTGAGTTGAACAAGAGGTCTAAGAAACAAACAAACAACTGATTAAAAGGGAAAACATATTCAGCTACATTGATTAAAAATTACCAGTAATGTCATCATCACATTTTTGAGAAATAATGTGAAGTCACTCACAGATGGTTTGGGGTCCAATTTGTAAAGTGGAAAATAAATTAGGACACAGAAGTTGTAATAAAAGGGAATAAAATTAAATCTTTCTGTCCTTCAATGTATGAACAGTAAAGTAGTATATAGCCTGAGGATATTCATAGAGGTAAAACACTTCTGCTTTTTGATCCCGATACAAACATGGATTTTTTTTTCAGATTATTTTTTTTTTTTCAGATTCATGTATGAAGACTGAACTGCAGTCCTGATTTGACTGAAAATATTGGGGAAGTTGTACTGAATTCAGTGAACAGCCATATGAAATATTTTAAAAAATGTTAAAATAACTCTTACTTTTCAAAATTATGTATTTTGGGCCTTTCCAAAGGAAGCCATTGAGGGCTGCATGTAGTTATATTTATTTTTCACACTATTTATGGAATGAAATAAAATACCATCTTTGACTGTCTCGCCCAGAATGATTTTTTTACTTTTTAGCTCTTACCCAGATTGTCCTCTCATGGTATTGCACATCAGCTACTGATTAATCAATCACACAGCTCCAGTCACATCTGGGATTCTTTGCTCCCTAGTTAAAGAAGAGAAAATGATATTCTGGGAATGGGAAGATGCAGGAATGTAAGCTCCCTTCCTGAAACCAACAGTGTCATCCCAGATTTATTTGAGTACAAAGGGAAGCAGGATTTATCCTGTGCTATTGTTTCATTTGTATGAGAGTGGTATAAAAAAAGAGGTTTTCTGGCATACAGCAGCTGGAAAGGGAGTTTTGATGCAACCCACAAGCATGTCAGCACTGTATTTAGTAGTGCTGTGTAGGTGATGGGACAAGAGACCTCCCTAGTGTCTCCAATGGATGTCCTGAGCCTCCTGTGGCATCCCTCTGGCCTCTGAATCCACTCCAGTCAGCACTCACCTCGTGTACATCCTTCCTGTGGTGGACATGTGCCCACATGTCCTCTGCTGCTTGCTGGGGAACAAGCAAGGATGGAGGCTCCTTAAAGACTCTGCACAACTCCAGAATCTAATTTAACATTTACAGGGTTAAAACCCTGAGACAAGCCAGAATGGCTAACATCCCCTCAAAGATCTGAAGGTAAAGTGACATTAGCTAGCTGAAGATCTGATCAGTAGCTACTTAATAAACATTACATAGAAATAAATGATCATTAAAATTTTAGCCACTGCTTGATAGGTTCAACCAAATCAATCCTCCCTCTGCAAAGTGAAGGCAGGAGTTTTGCTTTCCTCTCTGCTCACGGGAGGTGGTGAAGAGGCATGCATTATGGATCACAAAGCACCGGCATACCTGAGCTGTAGCAGCTGTAAAAGCCTTACAGGCAGAAGGAACATGCATACTCAATGAAATAGAGGGTTCAGCTGCAATTCGGGGTGGGGGAGTAAATTTCATTCTTTCCTCGAAACACTTCCACAAATTACATGGGAAAAATGTGGAACTCTCTTCTCAGGGTATAAACCAGTCTCTAGGCATTGCCTTTTCATGATGTCCTGCCTGTTCTGTACCTGCCTGCAGGTGGGACAGCTCTGAGTTCTGAACATTTTTCACCTTTTCTGATGCTGATGACTGGTGCACTGAGTGGGCCTGATTTGGCATGGCCAGTGCAATGCTCAGAGCTCATTCTGTTTTCATTTTGCTTATGCAGAGTAGTTTGATAAGAACAATTTTGACTGTGTTCAAAAGTCTGTGTTAACTAGCCTGTAAAACAAACTCAATGTATCATCACTAGACAGACTGATCGATAGACTCACATAGGCATATTTTTGCAACAGGAAGTACCTGTGACTATGCAAAGAGACACAGTTTAAGTAAGACACCATCTAGAGCAATGCCATGCACTTTCTGCAGCACTCACAAGTTTTTATTGAGAAGAGGAATTAATGAAAATGGAAGTTCTACAGTGTTTTGGAGCTTGCACAATGCCAGTACAACCTCTGATCTATGTTGAGGCCAGGAAGTTCCTGGGTGCTTAAGCAGGGAAGAGAGCACAGAAACATGTCTCCAGCCCTTGCTGGTTTAACGCAAGGTGAGTCCTATGGCTGATGGAGAACAAAGACCACAGACCTTGGATGGAATGCAAAGGAAGTGGTCACAAAGAGATGGATCACTGTGCCTCCGAAGGTGAACCAGCTTTTGTACTCTCTAGGCATTTATCACGACATCGCCCTGTGCCTGCACTAGGTCTGTAGAGAGTTACACCCCAAGAAAGAGTCTGTATGTCACAATACACCATCAGGCTGCAGACTGCCAGAGTTTGGTTAGGAAAGCTCTCACACGCTTTCCAGTCCTTCCTGCATGTTGTTGGTTTTCCATTACTCTGCTTCTGGATGGCCCCAAAAAACCACAAGAACTTCCTTTCTTGTAGTGTTTCATCGCTTTGGCCTCAAAATGAAACTAACCAAAATGAAAAACAGCTGGATCAAAAAGAAATCTAGTAAACAAACAAACAAAAAAGGGCAAACCTCTAGAAACTCAGTTGTTTTTAATTCTGCATCTGGTTTTGGCCAAGATGTGCATTTATTATTAGCTCTTTTCTTCCCTGTCAGTTCATAGGTTCTTCGCAAAAAGAATCCCATTTGTTTTCAGTCCCTTACCAGCCTCTGATCTGTACTTCTGTTTTACTGCTGTTCAGCAATTGCTTGGCTGCTATGCTACTGCTTACGTTGTGAGACCAAATCCCTAGTGATTTATGATTTAAACTCCAAGATTTTGGTCAGCACCTAGTAAAAAATTATGACTTGTTTCTTTTCATTTAGGATCTGGAATACTTTTGTCGCTTAGGTTGATGCTAGTACAAAGAGGTGTTTTTTTTCTAAACCCACTGAAAAGCTCTGTGGCTCTCCTGCCCCATTAACCACAGTTTAAATTTTAAGGCAGGTAAAAGGTCACCCCTAAAAACTTCACTTGAACAGAGGCAAATGCTATCAATCAATAATTAACAGTGTTCACTGGCAATAAGTCCAAATTCCTGTATACAGAACTCCTCTCTTAGCATGTCAGGTTCATCAGCTTCCTTTTCTATTTGACCTGCCAGCAAGTGATAGCAACAAAATAATAGCAGACATTCTGCAGTTTTGTATATCGTGGGTATTGTTTGTTCATGGGTTTAATTTTATGAAATACAGACACAACAGGAAGTAACACAGAAAAAGCAGGAGTTTCAGAGCAGGACTGCTGGGAAGGGCCTCTGGCTAATTACTTTTAATACAGATTATTGAAAAGTAAGCTGCTCTGTGCCAGAGGAAAGGTATTTGTGGGCATGAGAGAGGAGGTGAATGACTGTGTGTGCAAAAGACAAGCGACTGGAGGCTGGGGAATCCAAGCGGGTTTATTCAAAGGAAAGGTACAGCCTGACAAGTTCTTCCCACACCGCTCCCTCCGTTAACGCCAGCCTGATGTGAAAGAGCCATTATTTCAGGTCTCCTCAGTGCTGAGCCTCTCCTGAGGGGAGAGCTGAGACACAGCCCATGCGTGGGGTGCTCTGCGGGTGGATGCTGGCCAGGAGGGGTCCAGGCTGGGACTTTCAGGCCCCACTCAGGCAGGGCCTCGGGAGGGACTTTAGCCCCGGCCCCACCATGAAGGCGGAGCGTGCTATCCTCCTGGCCTCACCGTTCCTAATCTCTCGCTGCTTTGTGTTTTCAGTTCTCTGTTTTCCTTGTCGTGCTGCCAGCAGGGCAGACAGTGCAGGCAGTCAAGGAGCAGCTGCCTGCCGGAGCTCTGGGGTTCACGTCACACAGGCAGGACTGCCGGGGCAGAGCGAGCAAGCGGGTGAGATTAGGTGAAACATTAGCCACGTCCTCTTGGCTTCCCTCCAGAGCCTTTCAATTATTTCTTTATGTGCTGGTGGTGCAGTGCTTGTTTGGCATTTAAAAGGTATGCTCGGAGAGGATTTCACAACAAGCTGCCATTTTACAGTTCAAAACACATGCGGGCTTATCACCCATGGAAATTTATGTCTCTGTGAACCTCTTCCTCTCCCCTCCCTCGGGGCTTACAGCAGAGCCACTCCAGGGAGATCAAACATGAGGATTCTGTAATAGGCTAAAAATAATGCAGGTTATAAAAGTCTGGAAGCTGTCGCTCATTTGGGAATTTTAAGGTTCAAATATCAGTCAATATCAATGACTCCAAGGAGCTGGACAATAGCAGATAGAGGCCAAATAGTCTTCTAAGATGGTTAATGTGACCCACAAATCACTTACTTCAATGCCAGTTGCCAAACGGTTTCTCCTCAGTTTCCCAGGATGCAAGGAAGAGGAAATATTCATGCCTGTTCATCGGGAACAGAATTTCACCTTAGATACAGAAATATAGGGTTGGAAGGCAGAATGAACTGTTCCTATATTGCTCCTGACAGATGCCAGTCTAACCAGTTCTTAAAGACTAGATGGAGACTCCACCAGTGCCCCGGGCAACCTGTTCCAGTGCTTTCTTATCCTTCCTATTGGAAAGTTCTCTTTATCCCAACAGGAGCATGGGCTGGGTTCCTTATCTACCTGCCCAGCCACATAAATGCGGAGTGGCATGTTGCAACACTGCTGGTGACTTGCAGTGTCCTAATGACGGTACTTCATTTGGGTCAGGGTGGGGATGGTGAGAAGCATACTTCAATAAAGCTTGGAGTGCAGATTCAGATGACTGAAATATATTTTCTACCCAGGTTAACAACCAAGAAAACAGAGAAATAAGTAAATGCAGGCATGAGCTTTCACAGTTGTGTAAGCGTTGTAGGATTATATCTTAATTTTGTGCTGGGATTTGTACTATTGTTGTCAAGGGAGCCGAATGCACTGAAGATGACTCTAATGAAGTGCTGTTTTTTAAAGGAACAGGAGATTGGAGTGCTAAGAGATCAAATATTTTATGTTTCATCTCAACTGGCTCTTTGACAAATTTTGTTGGCTGAACTGTTATGCTAGTGCTGTGTTAACACTATAAAAATGGGCAGAGGATTTTTTGGGATTTGTGAGGAATAGGTAATATTCTGACTAACTTCCAGGCAATTAGCACTGCTTTTGAGTTGATTTTGCTTTTGCATCTCCTGGCAGACATCATGCAAAGAGTAGCTGGAGGAGAAAGACATGCCTGCAATTTGACACACACATAGCTTGCCAAGAGAGATCACTGCGGCATCTTCAGTGGATACATTCACAAAGGCATGAGACAACGCACTCAGAACAGTAGTCCGAGGGGGCCACTGCCTGCTCGTATGCTTGGATCTCACTCAGGACTCTAAACCGCAGAAGTGAAGAAACCTCAGCATTCTCCTAATAGTGGGAATGACCTTAATATCATGAGTTATTTTTAAAAAGGCTGTGTTTCTCCACCCTCCCTGTGTGTGCAAGAGAGAAAGGCAGACAGCGTTACCAGTTCTTTTAGACGGACAGAGAGTGATACCCTCTTTTGTAAGAGCTCTCTGGACACCTGAGAGTAGAAAGTTTCCAGCTGGCCATCAGACTCTTAATTTCTAATAAACTTATGCTAGATCTTACCAGCCCACATCTGCTCTCTTCTCTTGCTCAACAACTAGTTATGCAACCTGAGGGAAAAATGCTATTAATTCCTGAATTTCCAAGCTCAGTTCTTGCACTGAAGACTTCTTACCCACCTCTCTTTCCCCCTCCTGCTATTCCTGGGTTCTCCATACCAGGGTGGAGGAAAGCAATGCTGGAGATGCTTCACTTCACAGCCACTCCATACAGACCTGATGCTGAGGGATAGAGGCTGAAGGGGATGTGCAGGATCCCCACTTTTCATTGACCGATACCCAGAAAAAAATCTTGTGGCGCCTTTTGCATAACATGGACCAAAGAGCTTCCCTGCATTGGTTCCTCTTTGAACTATTGCTTTTCTTTGAGTAAACCAGCCAAGTTTAATTAAACTGTGCCCAGTGACAAAGAATCTAATCTTCTCTGCTGAAACCACATGCCTTATTTCTAAGGCAGATGTGTGTGAGAGCCCACTTCCAAAGTTCTGCTGCAAACACAGGTACTCCTAGATTAGATTACACCTGTAGGAGACCTTCCCTTTCCTCTAGTGAAGAGCTTCAGCTTTTAGAAGCTCTTGCTGTAAGACACATTTTCCACTCCTCAGTCTTTCAGTGAACTCTTTTCTGAAACATCTTTATCTATAAACATTCTTCTGGAATGGCACACATGAGGCCAGGACACTTTTAAACCAAGACCAGTTACAGGCTTTGTCCATAGCATCCAGAGTTCCCAGGTTCATATGCACGAGGATTCCTCTAGTCGTTTCGTTGAAGTAAACATTTCCTCCTGTTGGGTTATCTGCCTCACCCCCCCTGCAGACTCGCTGTTTCTAAGGGCTATATTAACCTATGGGGATGCCCTACAAGATTTGTCCTCTGATGAATGAGTTTACTTTTGGCTGTGCTGAAGTTTATATCAAAAATTGGTTGCTTGTGTGCAGCTTGCCAGACATATCACATTGCTCCTTCTCAGGGACCTGATGTCTTCATTATTGACCACTCCATTATTTCATGTGACTCCTGGTCTGTTCCTGCTCACAGGGCTATCCATGCATTTCACATCAGATAAAGTATGTAGGAGGATTAGGGTCAAAGGCCCTCCTGTCCCACCTGTGCTCATGAATCACAGTGCCAAATCACATTTCTTAGACTTACGTGAATTTGGGCTGCCTAGTAGATACAGCAGAGCTGTGGAGAAGGACCTGTAGCTCATCTCTCCTACTTAACGAGCAAGTGCTAAATTTGCCTAGGCCTGCCTACCAGTGGCCTGTAGGCTAATGTCAGCCCTGGTGACATTGTCATCTGTCTCATTGTTCCTGGAGGAGATGGGGAGTATCACTAGAGCTGTTCCTGTAGGGAGCCTTTCTAAATTACCACATGAAACCTCATCCCATCATAGACTAGAGAGCAGCCTCCACCTCCATCTCTCCAGCCCTTCACCAGAGCAATGCAAAAACCTTGTTTTATGGCTGATGATGGATGAGGGCGGAGATAGCTGTTTGCTTCAGGGGACGCTTCCTGCTCCTGTGTGTTGTGTCAGTAGAATTAGGTCCCAAAACTGATAAAAGTGAACTGCTGGTTATTTTAGAAAATATTGGGCTCCCCCACAAAGCATAGGACCCTGTTTGTGGTGTTCTGCATGAAACTCAATACTGAGATGTGTTCAGAATGCAGCTGCTTGACTGAGCCCTTCAGAAGACCTTGGTGATGGGATGTGTATTCTGGAATGCCATTCAGCTGTGGGCATGAAGTAAGTACTGAGAGCTCAGCATGTGTGAGATGGTGATGAACCTGGGCTGCACAGGAGCCCAGCAGCACTGAGGTCTGATAGTGAGGTATCACCTGAGATCAAGAAATGTTACACTTGGTTTGAGAGTGTTTCAAACAGCTCGAGCACTCCCTCTTATTTTGCCTCCCACTAGACACTTGTATTCTTTACTGGACCTAGCCATGGTGATTTTGACTGCAGACCACATGTATTGTTTCTATCTACAAAGGGGCTCTACTTGCTCAGTTCTGCCACTGTCTAGTCCTCTTCAGCACTTCTCATCACAGCAAGCTTTTCCTCAAAGAGGTCCTACTATTTGACAAAGTTTAACTGGTCATAAACACAATGAGCCAGGTTCTGATCTCATTTACTTCTGTGACCTTAATAGAGTTTCTCTGACTTGTACTGATGCACATGAGAACAGATCCTCTCCCATTTAATTTGCCCTACTGCCTATTTGATAAGTGCTAGTTGGCTCAGTACAGAATGCAAATGACAAAACAACTAATGCATAATAGAGAGCTGTTACCTCCCAGATGCTGCTGCCTGGGCCGTTCACACAGTGCTGTGGTCTTGGCAATGACTGGCTGCTCTCACAGTGCTCCTACACGAGCACCAAAATTACTGAGAGAACTTTTTCTCTGAACACCTTGATAACCTCTAGGTGTCTTGCTGACTTGCATGTAATCAGATTTAAATGTCAACATGATGTTAATATTTAACAATTATCACCAGGAGCTTCTCACACCTCTTCTTTAGAAGATACAAAGAAGCACAATGCCTACCTATTCCTAAAGCTCTATCATCACTTTGAAGAAGATTCAGGTGATATGCTGGATCTTTATCAGTTATTATCACCTGCAGCAGCCCGTGGCACAGGATTGCCCTAAAATATGCTTTCCCTGGACACCTTCCAGGTTTTTACCATTGCAGTCTCCTCATGAGCCAGAGAGTGCTTGTATTGTGCAAAACAAGAAATAGAAAAACAAAACCAAGGATAAAAAATAGCTCAAATGATTTAATTTCTGTTTTAATTCCAAAAAACACATGAAGCCCCTGACATTTCCCACAGGCAACTCTTCTCTCTGAAGCACAAAGACAATATATTTTAAATGGTACTGTTAATGGCATTGTATGTTGCTACTGGATAATGGTCTGCTCTGGAGAGATAATTGTTGAGGCAAAGAAGATAAACACTGAGGCAAAGCCAAAATGTTTATTTTCTAAGCACCAGACTGTAATGCAGGCAAAACATACAATATCATTATTGTTATTACTAATGCATTGGAAGCCCGAACATGCCCCATAACAAATTCTTGTTTGGGACCCAAGTGAGAAATGCACCCAGGCTGATGCAAATGCTGATGCCAGAGGGCAGCTGTTGACAGTATCATGGGCAATACCCTGAAGTTGCCCCTCTCGGCTGGTGTCTGCCCTTCTGTATTCCAAGGAGGTGGCAGAAATGGTGCCTGGAGACCTGGCTGTTCACATTTGAAGCAACAGGAAGAGCAGATTTCTTCTTCATTGGTTCAGTGAGAAACTAAAAGCATTTGCTGATTCGTCAGCTTTGAGGTAAGGAAACCATGGGAGATACGACCAGCCTGTCATCAGACTGTTATTTTACGGTTTTCAAAACTAATTTTACAGATACCTGTGAATAACTCATGCACGTTTGGCTCTGAGCACTGGTGAAGTACAGGTCCACACAAGCACACGGGCAGCTTCAAGCAAAAGCAGGGCCTGGTACCATGTGGTAATGGAGGGCGGGCTACACCTGGGCAGCGTGTGCAGCTGCTCCTGCGTGTTTGGGCACATGCTGGTGCAGGTTTTCCTTTGTGCATGTCTTGTGGAGGCTGAGAGTCATGGCTGCATTGGCTTGTAGGAGGGGATCCCAGCAGGTGTTGGGTGCCCTTTCAGCCTAGCGATATCCACCCTGCACCTTGCAGCAGTGCTGAGCCAGGTCCCAGCCTTGCTGTTGACAGCAGTCACTGGTTTCAGCATCTTGATAAAGGTAGAAAGCTGACTCTTTTCTACCATTCTGCCAGGGATGGGTGCAGGTCCCAGGTGTATGAAGATAATTAAACATCTAGCTCCTATTAATTGTATTGGTCATCAAGTACTTAAATACACTCACGGGTCTGAGCAACTCCCTAAACCCATTCAGAGAGGGCAGCAACATCCTTGAATGTTGTATGATCTCAATGTATTGTTTTCAGATTGGCTGTAAAATAAATATGTTCACCCACAGAAAATACCAGGTGCCACTCTATTGTACAGAGTGGAAAGGCAATATAAACTTTTCACAATTATTCTACTTCTCAAGACTGTCACCCAGATCCTTTTAAAATATAACTGAAAATTAGACACTAATGTACATATCTTATGTGCGTGACCTGATTTTCAAAGTACTGACCATCCGAGGTTGTGTATCAGCATCACCTGAAGGAATACAAACTTCTGGGGTCTCCATCCCTTTAGAAAAAATAAACCATTTTCAAACAATCCAGCCTTTCCATGTACAATGGGTGTGTGTGTGTGTGTGTCTTAAAACCCCCCAAAACCAAAACAAAACAAAAAGTAAACAAATAATTTAGTTCTTCATTATTTGAACTATGATGGATTCCTCCATTATATCTCTGTCATGGCACTTTCCTTGATAAAGCCAAATCATGACATTGTCCTGAACTGCAGATTTGTTTCATCCTGCTCCTGTGGATTTAGCTGCTGTGTAGCCCTGTGTAGTTCACTGCAGATTGCTGTGCTCCACAGTGACTTGCTGCATCTCCCTTTCTGACTCTTTTGTGGGTTTCCAGCAGTAAACCAGGCACTGAGGGAGATGGTGACCCCCAGGGCTTACCCAAATGTACCATGGGGGTGCAGCCAGGTGTCCCCACAGGACTGACATGGAGGAGTTTGACACAGTACAGACCTGCCCTGTGGGGTATAGTCAGTCTTACTGGGAGCTATGGATTCATCTTAATTGTTTGCAAGGCTCTTTACAATGTCTGTATATAAAAAGTTGGCAACCACAGAAATGCCAAGGGAACATGATGTGATTCATGCTTTTACAAGTGCTATGAGGTAAGCTGACCTGATTACAGAATAGTGTCTTTCTAGCTTTTCCTTCAGTTTTGGAAAACTCCCACAAGAGTTGTAATTTTGATTTTACTTCTTCACTGAAGAGGCCATATCTGATAGGTAGATATTAATTATTATTCCTTGTATTTTGATAATGTTAAAAGTCTCCAACAAGATCAACAACAGCCACTGTATGCTCATATACTTACAATCATGTTTGTCCCAGACTAGCTACAACTGTCAAAGAAAACTGTGTGAAAGGACATGCTGTACAGGCAGAAAAAAATATTGAGAGTTTACAATTGTCAGGTTATTCTCACGATTTTGTCATTAAACTATTTCTATAACTATTCATATGTTAAAAGAACAAATTCGCAAGAAATATAGCATAAAAATGAAAGTTGTATGGGAATTTCTGATAGTTACCTGAGTTTCATACCTAATGACTGCTTGTACTGTGTTATCTTCCGAATCATCTGTGCCTGTCATGTATTTGACAATACATGTTTTGTCAAGTCAAACAGGCTTCCTTAGAAAGAAACAGATGATACTATTATTGCCCAAGTAGGATTTCGTGTTTTTATTGCTGAAGTAGTCCAAGCTCTTTCAGGATCTTACAAAATAGAGTTCACACGATGTTTTTCAGAAATTAGCTTTAACTTGTTTATATGAGTAAATGCATTTGCAAATAAAGATATAAAGGCAAGTTGGTTTGCTTTTGAGAAATCTTGGGATTGTTTTAATGCCATCTGCGTCAATGCAATCCAGTAGATTTGAAAAGGAAAACTGTAATTACTGGATTACATGGTGCTATAATATTCAATATTATGGTGATGAGGGATGTATTAAAGATGCTATTGGATTGAGGAACCCTGCCTTCTAGACTCTACTTCACAGAGATTTTAATTGGGTATTTAGCAGAAGGCAGTTGGATACATATTAGAGTACTCAGGTAAGTAGTCTGACAACATTTTGTCTACTCTTTTCTGCTTCCATACCCAAAAAAGTAGATGTGAGTCTTGCCCTCTACTTCTGGAAAAAATATGAGAAAAAACAGTTGTCATTTCGGTGCGACCAAATGTAAATTGTGTGACTGTAATATAAATTGTTTTGATCTGTCAGTGTTTTAAAAACCATGCTTCAAGCAGGACAAATGTGGAGATAACTTTTTCAGTCATTCCTCAGACAACATTGATTTCTCTCTTGGATAGATGAAGATGGCGAACAGCAAAAGGAACATGCTAGCTGGAAGTCTCTAGCGGGGGCACCACTCCACTTTTTTCTTTCAAAGCTTTATTGATTTAAAGAATATTTCTATAGTCATTGGCCTGTTCAGAATATTTGCTGTTCACACATGCACCCTGATTTTCCCATAGTTGATATGGGCAGTGTATTCAGTTCTACACAGCCTCCAAAGACACAGGTATGATAACCATGCTTTGCAGCAGTGGTGGGCATGCATGCTGTGATGTGGTCTGCTAGCCACCCCTTGGTGGTGGGCCTTCTGCAGCAGTGACTTTTGGTGGGATACCAGCTGGCACATTTCTTTTTACTATTGTTAGAAAAACAAGGTCAAGTACAGTTGAAGCAGGCAGTTCTTTGGTTTGTGGTGGTCTTTAGCTCCTTGGAAAGTTCATTCTGCAGATTCAGAGCTCTAAAATGCTCTTAACTTCTGCCCAAAACTTCTTATCATAGTGATTTCTGTACCCCAGAGGACTGTGGCTGAAAGCCATGATGCTGATCATCCTCTTCACTCTACAAACTTCTGTGGCCTTTCATAGTGGCCATGAAGGTTCTCAAAGTGCCTCAGCTATGCTTGAGATGTCATGGATGGCCAGGGCAGAGAGTAGGAGACAGGTCAGATTCATTCATAGCAACCTGTGTTCCGCTACAGTCTTCTGTAATGTCTGGAGCTTGGTATCATGACATGTGGGGTGAAGAAGATCACCTCCTGAAACCCTGTCATGGAGGGTGTCGGTTGGAGATTTCTCACTAGGGAGGGAGTGTGGCAAACACTGCAGGCAGAAGCTGCTCTGTGTGATTATTGTCAGTCGGGAGTTGAGACACTACCACATTACAGACTGACTTAGCCAATAGTGAGCTTGTGCCATTGCTTTTACCACTGGCTGCACAGTGGCTACAAACTTCAAAAACAAAAAAAGTTTTCCGCCATTTATCAGAGACTTCTCTTGTAGTGCAAGTCAGCCTCAGATGCCTGTTCTCACACAGAGAGATGCTGCTGATTACAGCTAAGGTCAATAGGCATTTTGATGTTGATTTTAATAAGTGTATGTTTGAGTACTCTTTGCATATGCTATTGTGCTTTTTCTTCATCAAGGCTTGAATACAATGCTTGCTGGGTTTGAAAAATTGTATTAATTATGTGAAACACTGAGCCCAGCCCAAACATCAAAAGGGCTTGTAAGTGCTCACCTTCCCACTGGAGGTTTGCTTGATGAGCACAGTGATCTGTGCCATGCTATGCATGACCATATTCTTTGTCCTTAACTTCTGCTGGTTTGAATATACGCAATAGATCTGAAATCATTACAATTCCCATGACAGCTCTACACATTCCTAATTGCAAAATTCATGCTTCAGTTAAAAAAATATTAATTCATACTAGAGATGTTTTCATTAGAACATTTTGAACTTCAAGGAGAGGGAATGGAAAGAAGCATGGATTAGAGGTGGCAAAAGCAGAAGGAAAAGAAAGGACTTTCATGTCTTTTTTTTCAAGTGGAAGACAATTCATTGATGTTTACTAGAAGAATTAATAACAGATTTTAAAAGAATTTTCACAATCTTGACGATAGCAGTATTCACCAAGTGGAGGGGCAGTCCCCATTTCTACCAAATTTATGTAGTTAGTACATTTCTTACCTACCTGTTGTGAAAATTCTGGGCACAAGCCTTTTTGCTCTATGTTTCCTACGGGCTTGAAAAATCACTGAAATAAACAGTTAACAAAAGTGACTCCAAAGTGATGCTGAGGTGTGGAAAAATCTCAAGTCTCCTCTTGATCTCATGTCTGAGCCCATTCTCCTGAGGGAAAGTACAGAAGGAGACTGAAATGAAGGGATTATGTCTCTTTAGAAAATGCAACTTGCTGAAAATACTGCTCTGCATTGTTGACACTCTTTTAGCACTAGCAGGGGGCAATGATTTGGACCCATTTGGCTCTCTTTAAATGAAATTATTGGTAGGATTGTGCTAGCATTAGCTGGTGAATTCTTCTAAGCAACATCAACTGGTGGCAATGACAGCATTCCAGAAGGCTTATTTAAAATATAGAGTGCATTGTGTAATTCTTTTTATTTGTCTGTTGCACAATCTATTTGCTGATACTTGTTTCTTTCCCTCCCTCTCTCTCCCCCCTAGGCTATCAAACAAAGCTGCCCAACCTTACACTCATCCATCAACCTTGAGTTATTAAAAGAATAACTGCAGAACATTTACAAGTGGATGGGATGGAGTGCTGGCTGCTTTTCAAGAACACAGAGTCAGTGCTACAAAAACTTTGCAAGATGGCAAATTTTCCCATGCTTCCTGTTCCTTGCTTTGCTAGGACCTGCTAAAAGGAATGGTTTCTTGAATTTAAGGTAACTGACCTAGGTTGATGCCAAAACTGTTAATCATATCTAGTACCAGATCATAATTTTATCTGAGTAAAATATCTTGGTGTTTTTTTTTTTTTTTGGTTACTATTTCCTATGAAGTCTTTAGGATATATTGTAGGGAAGGAGGGGATCAGAATAAGTGCAGACATCTGAGGGCTAGTGTTATGTAGCTTTTTCAAGGATAGGCTTAAAAAAAATCAATGCATGGAAAAAAAAGGTGAAGAGATGTTTTAAGTGTCTTAGACCAGAAATGTAACAAAATGAAGGTAAAATGGAACATACTAAGGGACTTTTTCTCACTGATTAAAAGACAGAGGTTGTGATGGGATGAAGTTGCCATGTAATAATCTAAGAATCTGATCAGTAATTTAGGGTATGCACATAGACCTCTAAACTGGTGCGGTACAATTTACTCCCACTGCTTGAGGAGCTGGGAAATACGGTGCAGAGGCTCCATGCAAGCCAGCACTGAACCAGACGCGACGTAGCCCTGAACACTGTGCCAGCTGAACATGAGTATTCAGCCTTTCAGTCCCTCTTGGCATATCTGCACGGTACTTTGCTGTGCTGTGTGGACTTGCCAAATCAGCTCAGTGCTAGCTTGGGAATCTCTGCATCATGTTCTCTGCGATGTAAATGTACCCTTGGAAATAAAGCTAATCTGTTTGACTTCTAGAGGGGTAGGAGAATGCTTCCTGGCTAGCCAGCATTGCTCTAATTAAGTGGAACTGTGGGAAGAACAAAACATGTGAGTCTGTATAGTGACTTTCCAGACAGTAATATCCCAGCAGGCACTGAAAAGCCGATCTCTTTGAGCATCCTATATTCTGTTCAGTGAAAAGCTTCAGGCTCTACTTTGCTGGTTTAGAGGCTTGCAAATCCAGAGATCAGCAGACAGTTAAGAACTTGTTCCCAAGAGGAGGCAGTCAGCTGTCAGGAGCTGCTACTGGATGAGGTGGGGAAAGGCTCTGGAGTCCAGAAAAGCAGCCACCATAGTCAGCCTTTGTGGAAGGCACACAGACAAGCCCATATAGATAGGTCTTTTGTTGTGGGTCCATTTTCTTTGCCTTGCCTTTTTTCTAAGCAGATCAGGCTCAGCTTTAGCAAGGCTGTTTGGTGGTGGACACCGCTCTACTTCTGGAGGCAGAAGAACTGAAGATGAGTCAGGATCATGAAGTCATCCTGGCTGACCACAGGGAACTGGAGTCTGGGAGAATCATGGGGCTCTGCAGCAGGAAACATGCAAGCTGGGGACCTGGCACCAGGAGCAGGGGCATCTGAGAGATCAGGAATGTAATTTACACAATTATAATGACAAAGTTTATAGGCTTGGATTTTGAAATTCTTGGGGTTTGTGTCAGTTTAGGAATTGGCCACAAAGTTCTGTTTATAGTTCCTGGTAAATTTGGCATGTCAGAGGGCATTTAATATCACGAAAAGTAGCATAGTTACACTACTAAAATATGACTAATTTTCAGCAGCTCCCACACTGTCTGTGCGTTGTCCACTCAATAACAACACTGCTTGGTGACTCCACCCTGCATGCACAGCAATTAGATGGCTTTTACCACTCTTCATGTTGTGAAGGTCCTCAGCAGCGGCAGCACAGAGAGTAATGTTAGGGAGCATTCACCAAAGTTTTTGTTTGTGAAGAAATACCATGAATTGAGCTACAAATACATGAAACACAGAGGGTAAATTCCTGTGATAGCCTCTACACAGGAGGGAAGCTGAATGAAAACCGACTCCTCCCCTTCTAGCTGTCCTCTTCTCCCTTTTGTCAGTTCATTTCATATCCTCCCTCTGACTTCCTTGCGCATGTTGCTGTGATGTATACCACACCTGATACTAACCAGCCTTACCACCCCCTTGCCTTAACTTCTGGCTCTTCTCGCCTTCTCACACTCAATTACTTGTATTTTCATCCAGAGACCCTATCTCATTAATTAGGCTTCTCTGCTTCCCCTCCTGCCTGATGTGGCCTTCAACTCTGGCTCAACACTTTTAACAAAATCCCTGGTTGTCAACCTGATATTCATCAAGCACACTTCCCTGCCTCTTGTTTAAGTCTCCTTCAGCACTGTCCTTATCCTTTGCTTTATTATTTGATTCTTCCATTACTTCCAGGCCGTGAATTCCCTCAAAGCCTTCTTTGCTCTTGATCTACCTCTTCAATGCTTCTCTCCGAGCTTCTGTGTTGCACTTGGCGCCCTGAGTGCTCACTATAACCCTGATCATGATCTGAGGAACAACGTTGCCACGTGAAGAAGCCCTGAACTTTTGTAGGAGTTCACCCTGGTTTTAGGGACAATTTTCACTCTCCTGCGGGCACATCTAGTTCAGAGAAAAATCAAGTACCAGTTGTCTACTTTCAAATCTTCTACATGTTAGTTCTATCCCTAAGCAAATATTCCTGCCTTTTCCCTTAAAATACTTAGCAAGTACACCTGTCACATTGATTCTTCTGCTCACTCTTTGATTCCTTTGGCAAAAAATCTGCCCAAGCAGCCTAAGAAAAATTCCTCACCCCCTACTATTAACCTATCACACCTATTAACCCCCCCTAGATTAGCACCAACCCAGGGACCAGCTTCTTAGACCTCACTTCTTTGCAATCTGTTAAAGTTTAAAAACCGCTCTCTAACAAATTACTCCTTGTGCTTCCTCTTTTGTCACGGTTGTCTCAAAAGCTGTCCCACATATTGGTGCCTAGAAAGGCATAGAGGCTTGTTCTTTTCAGGACAAGCTGTGCCGGGCCAGAAGAGTGCAACACATTTTGTTTCAACCTTTGAAATTCTTAGTATATCAAAAGAAACATAGAATAATTGGAAAAATCCTTTAAGATCATCAAGTCCAACTGTTACCTTAGGTTAATAACAATCTTATACTGATGCTATTTTCTGTTCATTTGTATTTCCACTCTCTCCATAGTTTTTCCCATCTTCTCCTTCCCTATGAGGTCCAAAGACATTACCAGTCTGCCAAGAGCTGTGGTGGAGGCTAATCTGGGTCATGCAACTTTCACTCATGTATCTAGGCCATCCAGTCCTAATTTATTTTAGGTAATGAGTTTAAGATAAATCTCCAAGCCATTAAAAAGATTCTATCAGTTACTGCTGTGTTGTTTTCCCTGTGAACAAAATTCCTAGGAGCATTGATTTCCAGGCTGATAGGAGTTGTTGTTGGTTTGTTTTAATATTGTCTCATAGACTAGAGCAGTCACTTTCCATGACAAACCAGGAACGGCTGCAAGAATTTCCTACAGAAGAACCATTCACTTGCATCAGGCATCTGTAAGAAATTAAAAATCCTGTTGTATGATGCTGAAAAACTTCAACAACCTTCTGCTGAAAGTTGTTTAGAAGAAAACAAAGTTTTAATCCTCTTTCTCCCCCCCCATTTTTAAGGTGAATTTAATTGTGTTAGAAGGAGCAAAATGAGAACATGATGAGAGAATGACCCAGTGCTTTTTCTGAGAGTGCAAAACCCATCTTGCTGTACATGGTTGGTGGGCACAATCCATCCTCAAAGAGCTGCTTTCTACAGGTCACCATCACAGCTCTAAGCTCACAATGACTTACCATCACTGTCAAACTAAGTGGATTAGAGCCATGAAATACTTGAACGTAAAAACATAAATCGTGATTTAACATCATCAGTCTCTGGAAGTGCCTGACATTGGCACAACAGCTCTTTTAAAACTGTGGACCATCTGCTTTTCTAGTGTAAATCAGCACAGGACATTGTGAAGTGGATAAACATTGGTACTACTTAAAGGTTGTTTTAAAGAGATCAGTGAGTAACTAATGTTTAACACACCCACTGGAAGTGAATAAAACAAGAATCTAGTTTGCAGAAAAAAAAGTGAATTATACAGGGGAAAAAAAAGATAAATTAGTGGCTAAGCACCAGGCAGGTTATGTTCCTCCACTTGGAGGTTTGTAAGAACAGATTAGACCAACGTCTAATGGATTCAGCTATGGTGGAGAAGCTGAACTGGATGTGCTCTGGAGCTCTCTTCAGTGATTGCACTGCACAAAGAAATGGACCTCATTACTGAAACACTAATGAGATTAGCAAAACACTTTTGGCTCCTTGCTTCCTGCTCAGGACAGGCCAGAAGATCTGCAAATCGGTTCAGTCCCATGTGTCAACCTCCATGTTATTCAGCAAAAATTTCTTAGCCTGCACTTGATTTCTGAGCACATGTAGGAGGGAAGACAGGCAGTGCACTTAAATCATTCTGTCAAATTCACTAGCAAATGTTAAATCATTCCAGTAATATTTTAATGTTCCTCTTCCTGCTCAAATGAGCTGTAACAGCTATTTAAATTTGTAGTTAACTATACTGTGTATCTAGTTATTACTGTATAACTATATAAAATATAGTTATAAAACTGTATACTGTAGTTACCTATTAAGTAGCTATAACAGCTATGTGTGGCTTTTTTTCAGGTGTTTTACAGACTTCAAGCAATGGAAAAGCTCCATTTGTGTCAATGGAAAATGTGTCAGAATTAAGGTGAGAATATTAGTGTATTTTGACATAAATTAGTTTCAAGTGTAAGTGGTGGGCACAGCAGAGATGTAACAGTATCATTTAACTAGAATTCACAGCGTACACTCTTCCAGTGGATTTTGCTAAGCCCCAGTAAAAAAAGATACTCTTCCATCTTAGTCTGTCCTCTAACATTTGTTCTAAGAGGTTATGAGTATCCCAGTAGTGCATGAGGCAGATTTTAATGGCTCTTCTATCAGATAGATAGTCTCTCTTCTGTGGGGTTCTGTGATGGCTTGCTCAGTCTCCTGCTTTGTGTGCAGTTTAAGAATCAATATGAGAAGAGGGACAGGACAATTGTAGTTTGAGAAAAACATTGCAGTTTCTTCAGGTCCCTGTGTTGTTCAGGCCACCTGAGTGGAACTGTTTTGAGGCAGGAAAATGCTTTACCATGTAGTGCAGTTAAGGGCTGAGATGTAGCTTTCATAAGGGTGTTTCTCAAATTATTCCTGCAGGATGGGCTGTGCAGGCACCTGCAGCCTCAGGGCAGTTTTCAAGGCTAAGCCCCATGGCCTGACACTGGACGGATGAGAAGACCACATTCTTTGTGCACAAGGGAAAGAGCAGGCCAGGTCCCTTGTGAAGCCTAGAGGGAAGCCTCTCACTAATCCACTAGTGATCAAGGCCAGGTATGAGTACCAACACACATTAAACCAATGTGTCTGCATGCCGTGTAAAAGCCAGAGGAAGTCCAATGAGTGGATAACAGAACCCATCATAAGCACCCAGAAAACATAATGTAGATTCCTGGTTTCATAGGAAGGCACTTGAGCTTGTGTTATCTGAGGTTTTCAAAAGGATCCCACTGAAAGTTGACCCTGACTTTTTTCTGCTAGATGGTTATACCACCAACTGTGCAACGTAAATTGCCAGACCAGTTAATATTCAATTACCTACTGGTGTCATTCTACTGGATGGCAGAGTTAGCTGGGGACCAGCTGCACTTACTGGTTTAGAAGGAATGTCACCCAGGTGCAGCTCTGCTGTTTGCAGCACCAGCTCCAGCCTGGCAGCAGATTCACTGCAGTTTTGTTATGGAGTCTGAAGATGAAATCGAGCAGCACAGCTAAACTAAGCTCAGCAGCTTTAAATGGGACAGTCTCATTCCTCCCTCCTTCCTCCTCCCTCACTCTCCCCATCTTGCCTACCTTCTTTTTCACCCTGATACTAGTAAAGCCTTTACCTGAAGGAGCCATGCTGGACTTCAGCTGTGTACCTGCGAACCACCTCAGGTCCCTCTGCTGCTTTCCCAGTACCAGAACTTCACAGCAGGAACACTCTGGCACTGCTGGTATTAAGCCTGAGATAGTAAATCCGACCAGATTGCTGAGCACCAAAGAGAAGAGCGTGCTTCAAAGAAACTTGCCTTGCTCTTCAGTGGGATAAGTAGGTTGCTATCTCTGGCCATGTGCCAGTGTTGTTAGTACTGTGTTGTCTCTGGATAACACTATCTATATTCCTGTGCCACCAGCTTCAGTACCTGTATTATACTGTTCCTGCCATTGTCTGGGGTGTTCCAGCCGTTCTGTTTCATCCAGCAGCTTCTTTGAATTGTACCAGCTCTCTTCAATGCGTACTGTGCCATTTCAAAGGAGGACAAATCAGTTTTCACTCTGTCCTTGTAACTTCTAGTTGGAGTCTGACAGGGTAGAGTACAGTAGATTGTCATGTCCTGGCCTTCAATAGTAAAGAACTATTCATGGTACATCATCATTGAAAAAGAACAGGAGAGAAGCACATGGAGATTAAGGGTAGTTTTAAAAATAGGATACTGAAAGACGAAACTGTGAAATAGGAATGTGGGAGTGAGAAAAGACTGCAGCTGATTTTCAATTAAATGATCGTTTTTCTGAAATTTTATTTTTTTCAAGTCAAAATATTTCCAAAGCCATATCAATTTTGCCAAAAAGAGTGACAAAATAATTGACAAGTACAATTATGCTCTGTGACAAGATGATTAGGTAATTTCTTAGACTAATATCCTGACTCATTCCTGCTTTGTTGTAATACAAGTGTCCAAGGATGGCAGGATTTGTGAATGAGCAGCATAAAAGAAACTTGAATAGGTGATACTGGAAGACCAGTGTTCTACTGCCAATCCACATGTGCCTTCCACAGCGGAAAAGCAAGAGGCTTAGTCTGTAAATTGCTGTCTTAGTACACTTTTCACAGAAGAGTTATTTGAAAGGCATTATTTTCATTTCTGAAGAACAAAAGCAAAAATCAGATTTCAGTACCTAAACATGGTCACGAACAAGTTAGGTGGCACTTCTGGTCCATGCTAGTCTTGTCATGGGATTGCAGTAATGCTTCATTGGAACAAGTCTGGAGACAGTAAATAAGTGATAGCACATGGTGTGTACAGGAGAAGGCAAAGGCTGAGCTAAGGTAGAGAAACTGGGGTCAGAAGCTGGTGGAGTTAGAGGAGGATGGGGTTTTGCTCAGTCTAGACCTAAAGTTATTTCTATTCGTTTGAGAGATCTGTTAGCTCCTTGGAGTTGCTCTGAAGCAGTCTGTGGATCTTGTGGGCTACTTTAGCAGCTGGGGTGCCAGGACTGCCTCTGGTTGCGCAACCACAGAGGGTCTGGGAAGTACCAGTCCTGCCCCATACATGCAGATCAACTCTGCTGGGGAACTGATGGAGAGAAAATGCCACCTGAAAAAGGTGCATGGACAGCCTGGGCTGAAGGGCACCGTGGCAGGAGAGGGTTTAGCAGGAGAGAGAAGACTGTGGCATGGTGCCCTAAATGTGCTTCAAGCAGAGCACAGGATGTGGGCACGAAAGCCTCAAGAGGCTGTAGGTGTGCAGACTGGCTGTGTGTGCCACAGGGCCTGAGGGTCAGAAAGGCATGTCGTGCGGGCACCTGTCTCTGGGGCAGCGATCCAAGAATGCCCTGTGCAGCTGCTCCTGAAGCTCCGGGCTGCCTGCGCTCACAGGGAGGTCCTGGCATGCCCTGGTGAACCCATGCATCAGCCGCACTGCTCAGCCAGCAGCGCGCAGCCTGCGTGGCTCCGTGTTTGGGTGCTGGGAAGGGCTGGATGCAGGAAGCTGCAGCTCCCCGCCCCGCTCCCTGGGGACCTGCCCCACCGCGTGTTCCCAGAGCACACCTAACGCCTACAGACAGAGCTCAGCTGCCCATGGTGCTCAGCAGGACCGAGCTCCTTGAAAACATGCCTCAGCTATGATGGAGGAGGCAATGTGGATGGCACTACTGAGTGGGGTTTTTAGTTAATGGCATGGTGGGTAGGGTGCCTGCCAAGGGAAACCTCAATATCACGTCTTCCTCAGCCTGGAGAAGCTCAAACATACATTTCCCAAGACAGCAGCCTAAGAAGCAGGCCAGCTGTGGGAGGGGAAGAAACTCAGTTTGTTGTTGAAGCTGGGTCTTGGCAGAATAAATTATACATGACTCAAAGGTCCATGAAGGGAGCATCCAGGGGCAGTATTACTGCAGCCCAGGGGCTACAGCAGAGCTAGGAAGGGAATAAACTTGGCACATCCCCAGCTCCATGGCTGTTTCTCCGTCTGAGCCCACGCAAAAGACACTCCAGCACCAGATGTGAAGATTGCCTTTCTTAGAAGGAGACATTTCACCACAGCACTGGGCTCCTTCATATCCCTCAGCCTTACTTCAGAATTGTTATTTCTTGGTAGCTTCAATATTTGCAATGTTTGAACCTGCTCAGATTAAGGATGGCTCTAAGGACAGCTATTGCTTCGGCAAGTGCTCTAGCCAGCAGGATATCAGATAGGACTTGGGTACTGGCATCACCACTGTCCTGAGTTTTAAAAGAAACTGCATTTGCTGCTTTTTCCTTTTTTAGGAAATGGTTACAGGACTTTTCTTCAGGAGAGACTTTCTGGAGATGTGCTCCAAATAAATTAATATTCCTTACTGCATTTATCCATGAGCATCCCAGACTTCTGGAGAGCGGTTCATAGAAACACGGGACAATGTAGGTCAAAAGAGACTGCTGTGTGTCATCCAATCCAACATCTTGCTCAAAGCATGGTCAAGTACAGCAGGTTGCTCAGAGCCATATCAAGCTGAGCCTTGAATATCTGCAAGAACTGAGACTCCA
The DNA here is from genome assembly GCA_026283785.1 of Coracopsis vasa. Classification (NCBI taxonomy): domain Eukaryota; kingdom Metazoa; phylum Chordata; class Aves; order Psittaciformes; family Psittacidae; genus Coracopsis; species Coracopsis vasa. The sequence goes on along the minus strand of JANHGB010024190.1, from coordinate 435 downwards.
CAGCCTCTCTGGTCAACCTCTTCCAGTGTTTGATCATAGAATCATAGAATCATAGAATAGTTAGGGTTGGAAAAGACCTTAAGATCATTTAGTTCCATCCCCCATGTCGTGGGCAGGGACTCCTCCCACTAAACCATGTCAACCAAGGCTCTATCCAGCCTGGCCTTGAACACTGCCAGGGATGAAGCATTCACAACTTCCCTGGAGAACCCATTCCAGTACCTGACCACCCTCACAGTAAAGAACTTCTTCCTTATATCCAATCTAAACTTCCCCTGTTGAAGTTTTAACCTGTTACCTCTTGTCCTATCGCTACAGTCCCTAATGAAGAGTCCCTCCTCAGCATCCCTATAGCCTTCCTTCAGATACTGGAAGGCTGCTCTGAGGTCTCCACGCAGCCTTCTCTTCTCCAGGCTGAACAGCCCCAACTTTCTC
>JANHGB010024189.1:0-28396 GCA_026283785.1 Coracopsis vasa | reverse complement strand
GGGCACCCTGTGCCAGCGCCTCAGCACCCTCACAGGGAAGAGCTTCTGCCTAAGAGCTCATCTCAGTCTCCTCTCTGCCAGGTTAAAGCCATTCCCCTTGGCCTGTCCCTACAGGCCCTTGTCCAAAGCCCCTCTCCAGGTTCTCGTAGCCCCTTTAGGTATAGAAAGTATCCCTGCTCAGACCCTCATATCCTGCATCAATGCTGGAAGTGTCTTTTGATATCAGGAATTCATAGAAATTCCTAGAAACAGTCTCCTTTTGGGGTGCAGGCACTGAAACAGCTCCGAACCTCCCCGAGCATCACCACCCACTGCAGCTTGGGGATGGGCGATCCTCTTGTGAGCCTGGAGGGCTCGGGCACGGCCACGCTCGAGCACTGCTTTATGGGCTTAAAATTCAATTTCTCATCCTCAGACTGTTTCTCACGCTCCTTTTTAAGTGCTGCTGAAGCATTTGTCAGTGCATTCGCTCCAGTTGCACTTGCTGGAGGTGGAGGGGAATGTGGTGAGCACGGATCCACACTCGGCATTCCCAGCTGGGCAGTGGTGGGGCTTTCGACACAGAGCTCCAGCTGCTCCGTGCAGCAACTTTTCCAGGTCTTTTTAATGCCTTTGATTCTTTTGTATTTATTTATTTATTATTATTTACATTTATTTATTTATAGACCATGGCAAGGGAACCTGCAGCTCACAATGGTGAGCTCTGCTGCCAGGAAAGAGCCCTGAGGCCAACCAGAGGCTCCTCTCCTGGGACCCTGCACGTTGTACACCCTGTTCTGTCCTTCACTTGGCTTTGTTCCTGGGAGCTTTTTGGTCCCAGAGTCACCTCTGCACGTGTCTCTTTCCCCTCCCTGACGGCTCCTCCTTGCTCTCCCCTGGGCTGCAGGGAGGGATGTTTCCATTTTGCTATTGAATTTGCACTCTCTGCTTGGGAAACTGCTCTCCTCAGGCTTTAGTTGAGGTTTCTGGGGAGGGAAGACCCAAGCACACACAAGCAGTGTGCGGCTCAGCCCGCCCCGCTTCCCCCTCCTCCTTAATGAGGTAGGAAAGGCATTTTTCCAAACAGAAATCACCCCCTGACCTGCCCTGAAAAATGCTGCCCAAATCCATGGGCATCCCAGAGCAGCCGCCGGTATTGAGCAGCTGCTCTTTAAAGCTGCTTTCTGGGCTCGGAGGAGAATTCCTGAAGAAACATTTTGTCGGAAATGTTTTGGAAAATTAACTTTGTGTTCATCCACACATCATCAGCGGTTTTCTCACCCTAACAATCAAAATGTCCACGGTTGTTTCCATCTTGGAAGAAGGTGAACGCTGGCACCAGGCAATATGTTCTCTCATCATTTACTTCTGGCAGTGCTGTTCCCAGAGGGCTGCAGCTTCCTAATGAGCAGGGACAGCAGAGAAAAAGGCATCTGGCATGTTTATGAGCCTGTTTACAGCACGGGCTCCATACCCAGGCAGTGCTGGAAGAGATTCTGGGCTTTGGGGTTTGTTTTTACAAGGAACAGGCATCATCCCTGGTTCCCTTTTGACATTTGCAGCTTTCCTTCCATCTCCTTTCCCGGCCTCCTCGGACATCCAGTGCAGCTCATGGTCTCCTGCGTTTTCTGGCATCTCTTTTCATTCTGTGTCAGCCTTCCCTGCTGCAAGGAAAACATCATGGGTTTGTGTGTGTTTCCCTTTGGAGGCTGGTCTCTGAATGCTGGAGGTGCCAAAGCTTAGTTTTCCTTTTGCTTGCATGGGATAAAGGTGAAGACACCCTCCTCACACCTGCCCCCCCCACACAGAGAGCCTGTGATTCTCCCCATTGCTTCCTATGGATAGTGACAACCAGGTTCACAGGTAACTTGGCTGATGGTGCCCAGGGCAGAACTGCTGGAGGTTGGCAGGGGGGTATTTACAAGGCTAAACAGGGCTGTGCTGCTGCTGGGTGTCAGGATGAGAGGCTGTTCCCCAGCAGCCTTGGAGAGGTCACTCTTCCCATGGGCATCATGAACCCTGGTTCAGGGTGGGTAAAGCAGCAGCTCATGGCTGTGAGGAAGGGGAGGCTGAGAAAGGGTTTGCAGGGTGATGTGGATGAAGTGAGCCTTGGGGATATGACCTTTCCCAGGATCTTCTGGTGGCAGGAAGGTAAAGCAGCCAGAGAGAAGAGGTTTGCAGTTGCAGGGATGAGGATTTGGTTTACATGGAAATAGGACAGAGAATGCATCTTTAATCATTAGGATGAAGAACTGGCAAGATGTGGATATTGCCAGGACATGGGGACATGGTTTGACCCAAGCTGAGGATGATCCCAAACTGTAGGGCTGAGTTACTTGTACAATCAAGATGATGACAACATCCTCTTGACCTGGGTTTGCAGGTGGACAGTCTGGTGCCAGTGGAGAAGTGGAATTAGGTTGGAAAATGCTGAAAGCCAAAGAGGTGGCTCAGGACTTGAGGTGAAGGAATTTGCTGCCAGGCTGAGCCAAGCAGGAGCGTGCTGCATCTCAACTGTGCTCTGCCTTGTGGGGGAGCAGTGCCGAGGGATCTCCTGTTCTGCTCCTTCCAACATTAAAAAGGCAATAACAGTAGGGTAACAAAATAGAAAACCAGGATTAATTTCAAGCAGCAGTTGCTGGTGCCGACAGCTCCCTCGCACCTTCCAATTACAGCATTCGTGCTTCCCTCTGCCTCGGTGCTGCAGCCGCACACCTCGAACACGATCTGCAGCATCAGTCAACAGCTTTTAATTTACCTCCATCCCCCTTGCCTGTGGGAAAGTGTGAGACTGGGGCTTGTAGGAAGAGATCTCCCATTGTCATCATCGTCACCAGCCTTGTTCCCTCTGCCTGCAAACAGGACAGGGCTGAGAGCCGGTGCACACGCGTCCTGTCTGCTCCTGCTTTCCGTGCTCATCTTTCAGCCCTGTTGCTCCCCCAGGCACCATCCCCTGCAGGGACAGGGCAGGAGGGGGCAGCAGGACCTCAACATGGTGCACTCAGACTTCCCATGGGCTGTCCTGGGGTTGTGCCGTCCTAAATCCCTGCCACACTGAACTGGTTTGGGTCATAGTCCACGGTCCCCGGCTGGTGTCCGTAGGGAGAGGCCACGAGCGGTCTGTTACCTTGCTCCGGAGCAGGGTCTCAACTGAGGCCAAGTCAATACAGCCAAGGTGAACATGTCCTCTGTTTGCCAACCCCGAGCTGGCTTCCTTTCCTCTCTGTTTTTATTTGCATTTCTAACCAAAGCAAGTGTTCAGGACAAGTGGAGCTAAGGAAGGAAATCAATGCCTGTTAGCTGTTACTCTGGAAAGGCCACAAGCAGCGCAGGAGACCTTATGCTTAAAAAGACATTGAGGATGCCAAGAGACTTGTAATAATACCCCTACATTTCAGGCTCTCTTTTGGCACATGTGCCATGCAGCCATTCTGTTCCCTCCTTTGCTTGTGATTTTAAGGACCTTAAGTCAGGACCCCAGACTGGGGCAGGGTCAGCACCAGCCATTACTGTCATAAAACACAGTCTGGTGCCACAGCAGTGGTGCCCATTCACAGCCAGAAATACCACTTTGGTCCCTGCAGCCACCTCCAGTGTCACCACAGGGCGCTGCCTTTCCCTTGGTCCCGCAAATCTGTAGCTTCAGGAGTTTCAGATGGAGCATCCTGCCCTGGTGCACGCAGGCGGGAAGGGTTTGCAGCCAGCCGCTCATGCCCCCTGATCCCTTTCGAGACCTGGGTTATTGATGTAGGATTTAACATTGAATAGTTAAATAATCTGGGTAACTGCAATATGAATGAATTCCTCAAACATGATAGTGGTGGTAGTGTGAAGTAAGTTGGTTTAGCACTTACATGTTCGTACAGTTCAGAAGCGATGATCTGGGATAACTGATGTTGCCAGTGAAGAGGCCTGTGCAAATGCAGGTGTAACAGGAGATAATCCGGGGAGTTTGAGCCCTGACTCTGCGTCCAAGCAAACAGCAGCTCTGGAAGTCGGAGCTTGCTCTGGGCCCTGGGGAAAGCCCTTGGCTTTCAATGGGGCTGTGCTGGCCCCCGGCAGTGATTGCATTTCAAGACCTGGAAGGAGATTCTGGACAAATTACATTAATGCCTTTGAGGGGAATGACTCCATATCCTGACCTGTGCTACTGGCAGCCAGCTCTGACCTGAACGGGGTGTTGGGAACCCTGTGGCACGCACACTGTGATGCTCGCATGCCTGCCTGGTGCCTGGCAGGGTCTCACCAGCCCCATGGAGAAGCCCTGGTGGGCAGATGAGCTGGTTACCATGGGCAGTCATTGCACTGCTGTCTGTGGCTGCTGTAAGTACACACAGGAACTCTCTGTTCACATAGCAGTGATGAGCCAGCCCTAAAATGAGAACAGATTTTCCTAAACTCATTTTCTGTTGAAATGGGGTGATTTCATTCTTGTCCCTGCTTGTGGAAATCAGTGCTATGTACACGATAAGCATGAATGGTACATGTAATGTATTGCCCGTGGGAAGCATTATAGGTTGTGGTAATGCTGGGATGTGTGTGTGAGGGCTGAAAGAAGCCGAAGGGATGCAGAAATGCACCTTGTCAAGTGTAATTCATCCCAGGATAATGTAGGTATATGCACGTAATGGGATTCTCGGCTCCCCTGCTTGGTGAGGGTTATGTTATTACGCTGCTGTTCCTGCACTCATTACATCCACTGCACCAGGAGCCTGATGGTCCCATCTTCCCTGCCTGCCTTTCCTCCATAAAGTCCCTTCCCTGAGATCATCTTTCAGCCTGTGATTTATCTGACTCCCAGACGAGCTGCTTTGAATGCTGCAGCTCTGCACATGAAGACATTCCCAGCATGGCTGCAGTTGTATATCTCCCAATTCCCACCAGCCTTTTAGTGTTTCTGGTTTTATGGGTCCTTACAGGGGAAAAAAGAAAGCTGGTTTTAGGGAAAGTAGAAGGACAGAGAACCTGGGTGGCAGCAGGGATTTCCATGGCCCAATGCAATTGCTCCTTGTTTGCAGCTGTCATTTGGAGGCCATGAGCTGATGATGTCCACCCCGCAGTTCCAATCTGGATTTCTGAGTGAAATGCAATGGATTTGTAACTCTCCCAATGTGTTTCATAGGCTCATATAATGGTTAGGGTTGGAACTGCTAATTTCATGCCATGACAGTAGTCAAAACCACCCCTTGCCTGGTCTGTGTCTACTGGTTCCGCTTCATCTCTGTTTTCAGTGCAAAACAAGGTGTGAGAGGGGCTGGTGTGTGCTGCTGTGAGCATGCAGCGAGCAGAGCAGTGTGCTCAGCTGCAGACTGACAGCATCAGGATGCCAGGGAAGAGGAGATGCATAAGTGGCTCTACAAGCCAACAAAATCAGATAAAAGCAGCCTTTTAGGCAGAGCTGGGTATGGTATCTGTGGTCTGCATTCCTTCCTTGCTTTCATTCACCCACCCCTTTAGTCAGAGAGGTGTCTGCTTGTGTCCACATAAGTGTTTATGGATTTATACTCACCCAGGTAAAATCAGAAGTACTTTAAAAGCCACATTTAGGTTCTATTGGGCAATCAGCTGCTGCCAGCAGCATGCTCCCTGCTGCCAGGGTTCATGACTTCCCGTCAGCATTGCCTTCAGAATCCCGGGCTGCTTTTACTCCAGGTTCTATTTGGAGCAAAACTAAGATGGTCCATTTACAAATGCACCAAATGCTTGAGTCCTGCGAGCCAGGAGCTAAGGAAGTGGAAATGGGAGGTTGTGTGAGAACCAGCTTGTGGGTGGTTCATGGCGATGAGCCCGTGAGCTGCTTCAAAACCGTACAATCTCTGCAAGCCCTCACTTGGTAGGGCAGCAGGACAAGGTAGTGTAAGGAGGGGCGATGCTGATGCTCAGCACTGCGCTCAGGAGTGATTTATCTTCTTGTTTGTTGGAGTTTCCTTGCTGAAGAAGCCTCAGTGAAGCGTGTCCTGAGATAGCAGCAATCCTTTCTGCCCAGTGCTGCGGTGCCGAGAGCTGATATCAGCCCGGCTCCTGCTGGCTCCGCTTTGCTGCTCCCTAATGAGCAAAACAAATGGGATGTGGGCACAAGCCTGTGTGGAGGAGCAAATGCATAAGAGTAGGGATAAGTGGCCCTGGGTGTGTGTGGCTGTAGCAGGCTCATGTGTCTGTGGGTCTCTGCAGCACTGGAGGTATCACTCTGCCCGGCCAGTCCTGCATACAGGGCTTTCTCAGAGTGCCAATTACAGCCTGAATAATTGTTGCATTACACGAGTTCTGCGAGCTGCTTTGTTCTCCATCTTGTCTTTGCTTTCTCAGGAGCATTTCAGGGTGAAATAATTGCACGTTCAGGGAATTTGCTGGCAGTTATTAATTTCATGGATTCGTTTTCCGAGTGCGTTTGCTCATGACAGGCTCCGAGAGCAGCAGGTCCTGCCGGGGAGGGGATGGTGGAGATCACAGGCCCCTTCTTCCTAACGCAGGGTCCAGTTACAGACAGTGACTTTCCTGCTGCCTCGAGGAAGGACAGTGACATTTGCTTGGTTTCACTGCAGTTACATCACCGTGGTGCCACTCAGCCCCATCTTCCCTTGGTCTTAGCTGATTTTCCATGTGTTTTCTGGGCCTTTTCAGCTCTATGGCTATGTGATAAAATCATCTTGTATCTTCTATGTGATGACCCTGTTTTATTAGTAATAATGTGCTAATTATTCTGGCTCCGAGTGTGTGTTGAAAATTGCTTCATATTATGATAGTAGTTTAAAGATCAAAGTAATGTGCAGCACCTCATCTTAGGAGCCGTTATTAAGTTGTACTGTAGCCCACTGAAGATTCATAGAACCCCAGACTGGTTTGGGTTGGAAGGGACCTTAAAGCTCATCCGGTTCCAACTCCCTGCCCCAGGCAGGGACACTCAAAGGTTTGCATTTGCACTCTCCTTTAAACCAAGATCATATCTTGGCGTCTGAAAGGTCTGTGTGGAAGCAAATTCTCACTCCTGTATTTTGCAAGAGTTTAGAAAGCCTGAACAAAATCTGACATACGAGACAAAACAGTTACCAAAATCTATGTGTAATACCTGAGCACACAGCAGTGGAGGGACATGCTTTGTGTTCTGAAACCAATAGGAAACAAATAACTGTTTGAGAAGGATTAAATTAACCTGAATGAATTTAGTTAGGCAGGCATTGCATGTTTTACCCAGAGCGTATGTTGTCTTCTCACTTATCTGTGGGAATGTTCCTTGCTATTTGCATGCTACCTGGAGGTTCTTATTAACTGCAGTGTTTTCATTAGCTACCTGTAATTAAATATTTATGGTACAGCACATTGATATTTATATAAAATATTGACAGCAGAAAGGAAATATGTTTCCAGGAAGCAGAGAACCCGGCTCGTAGAGGTGTAGAGCTCAGCGCAGCGCTGGTTGGGGTTGGTTTGTGCCCCATGGGGGTGATGCTCGGCAGTGTTGGGTTCTGTTCCATCCAAGGCTTCCAGTTGAACTGGGGACTGACCAGCTGTGAGCCTGGGACCAACTGCAAGAACCCAGAATATAAAGGGGGCTGCAGGCAGGGCACAGAGCAGGGATCTTAATTCAATTGTTGCTCTTAATTCAATGTCTTCTGTCAGAACAAGCGCTGCTTCACCACGAGCGGGGCAGCATTTAGTGTTTGTCCTCTTAAATCATGTTGTCAGTGTCCGTAATTCAAGCTAGGAAACTAGGCATGAAATACTTGTGTGGTACCTCACAGGGCCGTAAAACGTGGGAGGTTTTGTTAGATTTAATTAGTGACATGAAATAGTCTTTGTGAGGCTCTCTCCTTGCAGAACCCCGGCCGTTGTCCTCGGCTGTGCTGTCAAACCCAATGCAATCCTTACAGAAGAGGCTCAAAGACATAGGTGGGAGTTTCTGAGAACAAAGCAGAACCCATCTGAGACCAAAGCAGGATGCATTTTCACCTCTGACATTGATTTCATCAAGGTTGTGTCAAGTGAAGTTGATATTGTATACGGCAAAGAGTCCAGGTGACAGTTTTGGCTCTCTGGCTTAAAGGAAAAGGCAGATCTCTTCGGGGTGAAAAGCTCAGCAACTCTCCCAGCAAGGCTTTTTTCTTTTAAAACAAGCATCACATTTTTGTTTAAATGGAGGGAGGAACAGACTATTTATTGTTGTTCAGAAATCTGGATGGCATTAGCAGCTGTGTAAATTAGTTTAACTCCATTGACTTCCACAGAAGCAAACTGATTCATCTCTGCTGAGAATCTGGTTCCATGGGACTTAATTGATTTTCAAGCTGACATTTTTATTAGTAGTAACACTTAAAGTTCGGATAATGCTCATCAAATATTTGCTTACATGCTACACAGCATCCTGTCTAGGTAAATAAGGTTGTTGTATGTGTATAAATCCAGATAAATAGGTAGGACTGTACAAGGAGTACACTGAGCAGCTAAGTTGCTCAGGGTGGGGAAAGACCATGAAACCCAGTGTATGGACCACACTGCCCCATCTCCTGCACTGGGGGGGCACCAGCAGGTTTTGACAGGCAGTGGGGCTGTGCCAGCTCCTGTGTGGGCATCCATCTCTCTGGAGCCTGTCAGTTGTTCCAGTTGTATGTGAGCGAGTGACTTGGACTACAATGAGTAAGAGGAAGCAAGGAACAAGCCAGAAGAGGGAAGTGCATTGGATCGGTGCTCATTGACAGTACTTAATCTTACACTGTACCTTCAGTGGCACATGTAAAACGCTGTCTGGCACCAGCGAATTGTTCTTTGAGTAATTGTATTATGTACTTCAGTGCCTCTTTGATAAGATGTAATTTGTGTGAGCTGATAGCAAGTCGGTAATCCCTCCCGTTCCCAAATCATTTTAGAGGGAATGTTTCTACTGATGGAGGCTGTTGGCTGAAACCTGGTGGGGAGAACTGGGCTTGTTTTGAGGGGGAGAATGTTACTTGCAGCCCAATTAAGGTGATCCTTGCATGTAAAACCTGCTACACTTAACTGCTTTGGAGTGTAAGGAGCTGTAGGAGGCTTTATTTACCCTGTGAAAAAAGGGGGTTGTAGCCAGCTGGCCGAGGTGGGGGCTTCTGCCTGGGGAAGGAGATGCTACCCCCGCATCCCCACCAAAACACAGGTAATACAGGCAGATACAGGGCATGCCAGGTATTATTTTCCCTTTATTGATGCTGTATTAAATGCTGCTACTCTAGAAACAAACGTGTTGTGCAATAATTTGGTTAAGCGCCAAGAACAGCATCTGCATTTGCATTCTGTGAATTAGAAAGCAATCTGTTGCTGGAGGGGAGCTTGTGTGTTCGTTTCTAGCTCAAAGTACTCTTGAGATATTTCACTGCAAACACTATGTCCAAGGCCTTTCCTTCCTTATGTCTCAGATGAAAATGTCCACACAGGTGCTCTCTGAGAAACACTATTTATAGCTTCTTGTGTCACCTCATCTGGCTCTGGGGAAACAACTGCCAAGCAGAAATAGGTTTGGGTTTTTTGCTTCTGTGTGAAGCCTTTCTTAGTAAAACGAAATGCTGGAATGTTGTGTCTTCCTGTTCCAAAAATGGCAGCATTTTGCTGGGATTCTTGCTAACGTGGATGGTGCACGAGTGCTGCACCGAGAGTGGAGCTGTGCAGTATCCAGCAGCCATGGAAGGTTTATTGTGACCAGAGGATGCTGGCACTGGGTGAATGGTGGGTGATGCTGACACACAGCTCCTGCCTGGATGAACTGTGCACGTGGTGGCCTGTACTGACCACCGTCCTGAGATGAGCTCTACTTTTTATGTTGTTCTGTGTCTCAGGGGTTTGCAATGGAATCTTTATGTAAATGGAGAGGGGCTTTGGACAAGGGCCTGTAGGGACAGGACAAGGGGAATGGCTTTAACCTGCCAGAGGGGAGACTGAGATGAGATCTGAGGCACAAGCGGGTGCTTGGGAATGCCATGGAGATGACAGCCCTGTGCTCAGAGTGCTGAGGCTTCGCTGCCAGCAGCTCAAAAGCAACTGAGTTTGTGTGAGCACGTACACATTGTGGAATGAACATAAGAGCCTGAGCCCGTGAGAGCCAGCTGGGACAGTGAGCGCTGCTTCAGTGGGTTCTGTGGGTACTCGGCTGCAGTAACACTGTCCGTGACCCAGATACAGGTGGTAAATGGACACGTCTACGATGATGCCTGTTGCTGTTTTGTCCTGGAATAAAACCAGTGGTGACAACTTTTCCCCGTGAGCCTTACCTGGCCATGGCTGCTGCTTGCAGCTGCGCTGGCCAAGATGGGATCTTTGGGCAGCTGTGATGGAAAGAGCCGTTGAGAGACTGGGAGCTGCTGCTGGGTCTGATCCAGCCGGCCACAAGCCTGTAGCAGGAGTGGATTTTCCTCCTGCTCTTTCAAACAGAGTAAGCAAACCATTGTGAGTGACCAGATTCACCGGACCAAAAGGACCCGAGTAACAAAGGGAACGGTACCCGGTGAAAGCCCGCCCAGGGCAGCGGGCACCTTTTAAACCATTTGCTCTGCTGCATCCTCTTTACTGCATCAAAGGATGAAAGCTTTCTCTCTCAGCTCAGCCTCACTAATGAAACCGCTCAGCTCAGCTCCCACCGGGGCAGCCGGATCAGCCCCACCTCTGCTTTCAGCCTCTCCAATGCGCTGCACTTCAAGATAATGTGGACTCGGGAAGGGTTTGTGAGAGCACGCAGCATCCGCTTCCCTGGGAGCCAGGGATTAGCACCAGCCACATCCACTGTGCTTCTGAACCAGCTCCCTGCGAGCCCTGTGACCTTCACACAAAGACAGGGTTAAAATGAAGGGGAAAAGCCTCAGACTGGGGAAGTTGCCGGAGTGTGGCTGGAGGCAGCGGAGCTGCAGAGGTGGAGACCAGGAGGAAACAGAAAGCAGCGTGGCCTGGAGTGAGGAGACAGCCGAGAGAGCAGCCTCTTGAAACACAGAACGTCGTTGTTATGCAAAAGCGGTACCGTATTTCTCAGCTCTCAAAGATCAGAGCCCATAACTTGCCCATAAAAAGTGCAGCTGGCCAATATTTTTCCCTCTTTCCTGAGTGAATGGGAAATGAAGGTGTTTTTCATGCTCTCTGATGAAACTCTGAACAAAACCGGGGCTCGGTGGCAGCGGTGCTGGTCCAAGACACCCATCAGTGGGTCCAGCAGCCCGCGCCTCCCCTCTGCTGGTGTGGGATGCTGCGGGGCTCCCTCCGCTCCTCTGGCTTTTCAGCCTCTCCCCTGAGCTGTCGGCAGCGCTCGGCTCCGTATCTCCATATCCCCACCAGTGGATCCCAGTGTTAGTTTGGTCCCAGTACTAACTGTGGCCCCAGCCGCAGGGGGCTGTGGTCGTCCCAGTCTGCTGGATCTGCTGGGAGGCTCAGTGAACATCCGATCATACCCCAACTGCTGGATTTCTTTCATTGTGAAAGAGCAGGTCCTGGTTTTAATGCCTCTTTTTGTCAGCATCCCTGGAGGTTTTATTTACTTCAGCTGCTTTCGTTGCAAACTGTGCCGATTCATTTAACTGAATCCTTGTCAAGCTGCTCGAGCTAAAAATGCAAATGTACAGCAGCTATTCCTTTTTTTTTCCTCCCGATGCAGAGCGCAGGCATTGGAAAGATAAATTACCCCGGTTCCCTCTAAGCACATATTGCAGAGAAGCAAACACTAAAACATCAAAATAAAGCCTGCCTTTCTTCTGCGCTCTTTTTAAAGCAAGATTATGATTACGCTCCGTGGGTCTCGGCAGAGCACAGATCAAAGCAATCAGCAACTGCTCGTGGCGTTGTGACTGGTTGTGAACAGCACTGGCACGGGTGCCATGGTATGGGAGCAGGGCTCGAAGGGTGCACGGGCACCCTGGTGCTGCAAGGAAGAGAAGGGCAGCAGTGCTTCCCTCAGCCTCTGACCTCGTTTTCCAAGGCAAAGGCACAGGGTTAGGGGACAGCACTTGCAGGCTGAGGGTGAAATGGATGCTCGCATGGAACATCGCTTGTAGCTTCAATGGTTGCTTAGCTTATTTCTCATCTAGGATGAAAATCTCTCTCTGAATCTTGGGGATGCCCAAAATGCAGGTTCCGTGATCCATACTTTCCAGGAGGACAAATTGGATCCTAAATCCAAGCACTGACAACCTTCAGCTTGGAATTTGGCAGTAGGCATCAGGTCATTTTTGCTGGTACGAGGAGACAGAGCAGAGCAGAGATAACCGTAATTTTTCACATAGGAAGACTTGGCAAAAAAATGAGATTTCAGAACTGAAACCATTTTCTATTTCCCTACAGAAATGTTCCCCTATTTTAAAACTAAAATTGTTTCCTCCTTGCCTTGCTTCTGAATGCACGCCCTCTCGCAAGGCAAGTCATAGCACCATTTTGCTTCTAATTGCAGGGAAAATTCCTATTTCTGATTCACACCCTGGTACTCGACAGGCTTTGTGCAATTGTTCCTTTCATGGGACTCCTGGTACAATCAGTGTGTCGAACGAGCAGAGAATTTATGACAGCAGATTGCAATACAGATGAGCTGCGTAATGTGGTTCAGAGGAGGATCCTGTGCTCAGTGTTACTGCAGCGCGGGGCTGGCTGAGGGCAAAGCTCCAGCCGCATCCCCCTGCATCCCACTGGAAGGCAAAAGGAGAGGCTGATGAGAGAAGCCAGCCATGGAAAGGAGTGATGAAGGGAAAGGATGAGAAGGAAGGGGAATGGTCCAAGTGGGGAAAAAGAAGGTGGCCCATGTGGGAGCTGCGGCATCATCCACATCCTGGCCGTGATCAGTTTCACATCCCAATTCTGAGAAACCCACCTGCAGCCAGGTTAATGCAACACAGCTTTTGGTCAAGACCCAGCCAGGCCTCAGGTTCATAGGGATCCACTTTGACCCATGTGCAGCATAGGTGAAAACCATCTTAAAACACGCTCCGTGGTGTGGTGGTGATGGTGGTGGTGGGGCTGTGGTTTGACTGGAGATGTCTTTGAAGAATGATTTCTGGTAGAAGTCACGGTGACCTCCCCAAAAACTGCAAATGTGGGTTTGTTACACTGCAAACCCGGAGCTTTTTGCAAGCCAGGGTGTGAGAAATGGATTCCTGTTTGTCTTGGATTAAATTCCAAGTTTTCACTTGAAAAAGGACAAAAGAGTTGTCGTGAACGATGTCTTCATCCCTCGCACCCTCTCCCAGGCTGCGGGGGGAAAGCTCTCAAACCACGTATGGATGCGATTTGAGTGCCAAAAAAGTAGACTTATCCCAAAGTTTCTCTGAACTGCACAAGGATATTAATGAGAACATGTAATTGTGGAGCTCCCTTAGAAAGTAATGATAGGATGCAGAGTTGTTTCTCTGTGGTTCTTGTTAATCAAGAAGAGAGCCAAAGAAACAATATGTTAATCACAAAAGTGAAGATTTTGGAGAACATAATGATGGGTAAGGACCCAACTGTCATTGATTGTCACTGGGAGTTTTACACACAACAGTCCTTTGTGCCTCTCAAAGTCTGCCTGAAATGGAAAACCCACGAATCCGTTCTAAGTCTGGGCGGTGAGGACAGGACAGTTATTTGTCTGCCATAATTGCACGGAGGTTTAGCAATAGGAGGATTTGAGCTTCTCTCTGGGCACCTGCAAATCTTGAATTCCTGCCATCGCTGCTGGCTCGCTGAAATAAGTGCCTGCCAGAGAGCTTGGCTGGAAGCAGCTTTACCTTAACTAATGCAGGAGATCCTCTGCTTTAATCAAAACCTCCTCAGTGGAGCTGGAGATTGGTGTTCAGCAGAGTGCCCAAAATAAGAAGCACACTCCTCACTGCCCCTGGGGGGGGGCACAGAATCCAGCACCTTCTCTTACACTGAAGGACTCGCATCTCATTTTTGAGGTTTAAGTGACTATCAGAATACTCATTCAGATGTAGCTGCAGAGCCTGTGCAGGGCTTTGCTCTGCCCGTGTGTGACTGGAGGAGCAGGGACTTGAGCCCATCGCTTGTCGTGGTGGTTTGGTGTGTTCACAGCCCTGTGTCCTTCATCACAGCCCCGGTTCCAGGTAACCGATAAACCAAAACCAGCAAGACATTGCTTTATCATCAGTGAATCTTTAACCAGCTAGAGCAAGCCATGGCTGCAGTCCCTTGTGGTGGGTACCCCAGGGCTGGGGTGCTCAGCTGGTCCTCCGTGGCTGTTGGGGTTGCCCAGCTGAGCTGTGGCTGGGGAGCAGCATCGTCTCCTCAGGGCGATTCCTCCCTCCAAGGGATGAAGAGCTGCAAACCAGATCACCTGAGCTGGCCGTGCAGCGCCTGCTGGCTGTGCAGCGTGGCAGCTCTGTCCTGGGCGATCTGAGGCTCTCCTTCCCTCTCGGGTAGTTCTCTCATCCTGGTTTTGCTTCTGGTTTGAAATGTGTTTGTTGAGCAAGCACTAAATCTGTCATTCCAGCAAGTGCTTAATTGGGCCATTCAGCCCTGGGAAGTCTTTGTTTCCTTTCAGAGCGTAAGTAAATACCATCTACCAATGGATTTCTTCTTCCTTCCCCCCTCCATTCATCCCTTTTCCTAAACACTTCCAGGCAGTGGGATTCTTCCTCCATTCTGCATTCCTTGTCAGATGTGAATCCCTGTGGCAGATCCAGTGCATCTCCTGCACAGGGAGGGAGCAGTGGGATGGTTCCAGCAGCTTCTGCCACTGTTCCCTGCACTTGGAGCTGCTGCTGAGGATTGCCTCAGGTTCCCTAAACTAGAGCAGCCCTCGGCATTGTATGAGGATGATGCGGAGAAACAAAAGAATGAGCATAAATGCTCTGCTTGCTCCATTCAGCTCAGTTCCAGCCTGGAATCAGGGCCAAGACCGTTGTTTAAGGCACTTTCTGCAGGAGTCGGCTTGCAGGCTCCATGGGCCTCACTCAGAGCTGTCTTCTTTGGGCTCAAGGAGATGTGCCTTTGCTGTTGTGTGATGCTGAATCCCCCCCAGCACCTGGAGGTGGGGGTGCAGGTGCTTGGTTCCTGCCCTCCCCGCTGCCCTTGCGCACTGGTGTGGAGCTAAAGGAGCTCTTCAGCTGTGACCAAGCTGCCAACAGCCCTGAGAAAAAGAAACAAAAAGGGGATTTTTCTTCTCTTGCTGCTAATCCGATCAATGGGATCTCACTGGCACGTATCGGAGGAGACAGTGTCAACCAATGAGGCAGGCGCAGGCTGAGGGCTGACACTGCCCCAGCCCCTCGTGTCCCAGTGCAGGGAATTGCCATGGGTGCTGTTGGCTGCAGCAAACGGTTCCTGCAGGATGCTTCTTCCTCTTTGCAACCCAAATTCCTGCAAATCCCCCCTCCTGCCTGCAGTGCTGCAGAGGTGAGGTACAAAGGTGATGGGCTGCAGCTGGCCGGGTGCTGCATTGCTGCATGGAGATCATAGAATTCAAACTGGTTTGGGTTGAAGGGACCTTAAAGCTCATCCAGCTCCAACCGCTGCCACGGGCAGGGACACCTTCCACTGTAGCAGCTTGCTCCAAGCCCCTGTGTCCAACCTGGCCTTGAACACTGCCAAGGATGGGGCAGCCATAGCTTCGCTGCTTAGAGGATGATGTGGAGCTGGCTGGGATGGAGCAGGACAAAGGTGCTGATCTGTGCCCCAGCACCACGTGTAACGCTCCTCTGCCTGCACTGAATGGCCTCGTACTCTAACTCCAGTGTGTGCCTCCCAGGGCGCCTGCGGAGCCTTGTCTGCCCCACATCAGGCTAATTGGAGAACAACGCGGTTTGCTGTTACAATAATTTTCACTGTCAAATATTTTACTGTTAATTTGAGCACATGAGGCTTTTTTAATGCTGTTTGGGGCTTTGATGTTAAATTGCAGTTTCATCAGTTGCATGATAAATCACTTAACGGAATTTCCCAGATGTTTTACAATTCAGTGTGTATTTCCTCCAAACTGTCAGGCTCGTTGCTGGGATGCTGTGACGGGAGCTGGAGGAGCTCGCACACTTTGCTAGGAACTAAGCTTCTTGCTCGGTAGCTCCATGTCCAGCTCCTCCTGTCCGGGTGTTTTGAGGGCAGCCAAGCAGGGGCTCGCTGCGCTGCAGCAGCTCGAGGCAGTTCTCAGTCACTGCCTCTGGAGATGGGCTGATGCTCACGGCTGGAGTCACCTCAAAGCAGCACACACTGGGTTGGGCTGGAAGGGACCTTAAAGCTCATCCAGCTCCTAGAGCAGGGTGCTCCAAGCCCCTGTGTCCAACCTGGCCTTGAACACTGCCAGGGATGGGGCAGCCACAGCTTCTCTGGTCGATTGCTGTTCTGCGGGTGCAGAGGTGAAGGGAGGTGCAGAGCAGGAGGGTGCCGGGTGCTGGTCGCCCCTCTTGTCACGCAGCCACACCGGGATTCCTGTGGGTGCTGCCTCATGTGCTGGGGTTTTGCACCATCTCCAGTCCTCTCTCCAGTGCTTTCATAACAGCTCCAGTGAAGCCTTCCATATTCAAGGAGGCTGCAAGTGCTCATTTCCAGAGCTCCCTGGGTGCAGGCAGCAGCAGCTCGCCAGGCGCAGCCCTGCGTGTAAAACTTCTCACAGTCCCTCCTTTCTGTTCCTAGGGGTGGATTTAACTGTTATTATGTTTATCCTGGAATGAGGATGCCAGAAAACATACATTAGACTAATAACCATGTCATAAATATGTATGTGCACTGGGGTGGACAAATACATCTGCTGAATGATTTTTTTAGAATAAAATCAATTCACAGGATAAATTATTCAGTGATTAATATTTGCCCAGTTGCAATGTGTGCACAGTTATCCTAATGTGTGTGTAGGCCAGAACTGTCTCAGTAATGCAGAAAGTGCTTGTGCTGTATTTCTACAGCTGTTAAATATTAAGGGTCTGTTGGTCATGTGCACAGAGGCCCCATAAATCATTTTGGCTCTGTAAAGGGGCCTTGGAGCATGAGGAAATTACATTGCTGCTTGTTTTATGGCTTTCGTATGCAGTAAAAGAAGTAGGAAAAGGTTTAATGTGAACGTGAGACTCTGACTGCACTGCTGGTGGATTTGTGGAGCTTTCCAAGTGACAAAACATCTTAAAGAGTAAACTCTGGGATGGTTTTGAGGCTTGGCAGCTCGAGAGCCTGTGCTCCTACAGCCTCCTTCCCCCTCGCTGAGGACCAGGCATCCATTCTATAGGACAGTCTCAAACATCTCCTCCACGATGGTGCTGTGTTAAAGGCAGGGTGTCTTCTTGTGGTTTGAAGTGTTTCAGAGCAGTGGCACAGCCCAGTCTCGAATCTCTGAGCTCCGTAGGGCTGGTTAGTACTGGGAAGCAGGAGACCAAAGGGGACTGAGTTGAGCAGTACTGGGATGTGGTGGTACCCTAGAGTTGGACACCAGAGGGGCTCCCTGGTGTCCTGATGGCTGCGTGCTGCGATGGACGATGCTCACTCCTCCGGGTCCCTGCTCAGAGGACCAGCGGTGGGACAGGACTTGATGGTGCTGGAGGAGGAGCAGCCAAGATGTCACTGTGATATCATAACTAGTGCAAGTGTCCTGTGATCTGGTGGTGGCAACGAGACAGACCTTGAGCTGTAAGTTATTCACGTAAAGCACTAACACAGCAAACGTTACAGAGCTGTGCCAGAGCACTGCTTAGTTGTTTGTATGCTCGACTGCGATACAGGCGAATGATCCTTTTGTCTTAGGCACTATTTGGTGACACACTGATCTCTAACTAATGCTTATCACAGCAGAAATGCAAGTACCCATGAAATGGAATTTCACTGTAGTAATTAAACATTTTGGTTACAGATTAATCTCCCATGTTGAATACAAGTTTGTTTTGTTTTTTCGAAGGCAATAGGTTGAACTTCAGCAGTGTGAAATGTAATATTAAGCCCCAGAGAGTGCATAAACCCTGTGTTTATTCCAGCCAACTTGTCGGATGAATGGGGTGGCACCTATAGCAGAGACACAGAAGTGTGCTGCTTGAGGTGGTGAGTGACATTTCCAGGCTCTGTCGAGAGGTGAAATGATTTCACACTGCCAGAGATAAATACATGGCAAAGATGCAAACCCAGCCCTCCGGTGCCTGTTCTATTCCGAGGCTTTCCGGCTGATGGGGGTTATGTTTTCCTCCAATCTGAACTATTTAGAAAGGCAGTGCAAGGTGTTTGCAGGAGCTGCGACTGAACCAGCTCAGCTCTCGGGGCAGCTGAAGGCAGCGTGTGAGAGCTGCTGGCATCACTGTGCTGCCCGTTTCTGCCTTCAGCTGAGCAGGAGCATGAGGTTTGCTACTGCAGAAAGCCCTGGGCATGGCAGTGGCTCAGCTCAGAGCTGTCCACACCAGACAGTCGCAATGCCAACAGCGAGTTCTTAATTCTGCTTGAACGGTGTCCTGGTTCAGCAGTAGCAGGACACTCCTACAGGAAATGAAAAATCAGTTTTTTCCTCCAAACTGGATTTTATGGTGATTGTTTTCTTTGACATGCAATTAAAAAAATCAATGCACAGTTTGTTCAACAAGCCAGAAATTGTGTTTAAAGAAATGTATTTGTACCAGTTACTTTCATTCTGCTGGAAAGCGGTGCTAGGACATTATAGAAGGGAGTCAAGGAAGCCTGTCTACAATGGAGCCTGAATTCTGGCAGCCCAGTTTACCACATGCCTCTGCTTTCCCGTTTCTAAAGAGCTGCTTTTCAGGACATCAGGCCCATGGGTTTAGTTAGAAAAACAACCCCACATCTTGCTGTTGGTCAGAAGCAGCCTGGGCAGGAGTTAGGGCTGCACCTGCAGGAGTTAGGGCTGCTTCTCCCTTTGGGGGGGTTTCCTGAGTTCTGCTGCAGATCCTGTTTCTCCTTCATGATGAGTGGGTGAAACCAGCCCGGGTCCTTTCTCAGACTCGGGACCAGCTGGGCTGGGTCTGCCTCGTCAAGGGCTGTGTTCATGGGCTGTCATGGAACCACTATCCATCACCAGGCTGCTCAGTGCTGTGTTGAGGAGCAGTCCCTAAGCCAGGCTGGGAAGCCTGACTGACCAATCCCGCAATTCACTCTGTGTGTGTATTTACTTCGTCCCTCTGAAGCTTTCTTTGGGCCCAGGCTGCCTTCACAACCTGCCTTGTTAGCTTCGGGGTAGCTGTGGGATGGAGGGATTTCTAAAGAAGTAAAGACTCTGTAAGGTAAAGAACACAGAAGTGCCCCACGATGCTGCAGATGCTGCTGGGGTGCTCCTTTGAAATCCTTGTCAGTCAGTGGAAATACATTATTGTTTCCAGAGGGATTAGGAGCACATCTTCCCATAGCTGAGAGCTTACCTACATTTGCAGCATTTCTTCTGGGTCAAAGGACAGGGAGTCCAATTTTTTCTGTGTTTGATCGATTCCCACATTACAGCGTGTAAAAAATGCTTCTGTTATTATTGGTTTGGGTGCATGTGTAATGCTCTGGGATCTCCTGCGAATGTGGTTTGCATCCACAGAGGTACTGGACTCATAATCCTTGAGATTTTGTGCATTGTTATGGAGAAGGTTAATAGAAACCACTAACATCTCTATAGACTTTTTACATTCTGCTTTAGAAATGTATGGAAGGAAATATCCGATAGCCTGATAGATCCAGCAGGATAAAAATCTGCAATTTCTTCTTGTGCAAATGCAGGGTGGAGCTGGGGGATCCAAACCCACTTCAGTGCCTCCTCCCCAAACCCACCCAACCCAGTGTGCGCCCTCCTT
Source organism: Coracopsis vasa (assembly GCA_026283785.1). Classification (NCBI taxonomy): domain Eukaryota; kingdom Metazoa; phylum Chordata; class Aves; order Psittaciformes; family Psittacidae; genus Coracopsis; species Coracopsis vasa. The sequence goes on along the minus strand of JANHGB010024189.1, from coordinate 8,735 downwards.
GAGACAGTCCAGGTATCCTCTAGACGAGTTAGGGACAAACCCTCAGAACGTGGCAGGAACCCTCCCTGCGGGATGAACATCCCAAATAGCTGCTGAGCTTGGTGCCAGGGGATGTCACTGCCCTGGGGACTATGGCGGGGGCTGTGGACTCCTCGGGATGCCACATCCCCGCCTGCCTCTCTCTGTGCCCATCTCCCCTCCACTTCCCAGTCAGAGCTTTGCCTGGTTGGTGCATTCCAGCGCATCCCTCCACACCCAGGCATGGGGGCTGTGTCTTGTTGTACATCACCAAGTGCCACTCATTCCAGATTTCACTTGGATTTACTCCCATGGAACAGGTTCACAAATGTTATCGGTGCATTTTCTGGGACTAGTGCCTGTCCGCACTATGCCCACACTGCAAAATAGAAGTAGTCAGGTATTTCGTTCATGCTAATGCTGTGCTAGAGAGCTTCAGCGTGACCTACACAGACCTGCCTTGAACAGGAGGACAGGCCCCACTGCAGTGCTCACTGCTAAGGCTTTTGACTTCATGGAAGAGCAAAGCTCATGATTCCAGAGCATTTAGGACTGCCCAGGCATGGGTAACTGAATTAGTCTTGGAGCTGGTGCTAAAAATGTTTGCAATAAAGCAGCATCTGGAGGGTCTCCACTGCATGCATTTATTTGATGCAGAAGTACCTTGGTCTAAAAGGTAAAACTGATAAACCAAACCATTCATTTCTTAAAGTTCAATTCACCACTTAAAGGATAGAAAATAAACCAGGCTAAGCCATAGCAACAATGAACAGCGAGATACGGGATTTAAGGCAAAGCCCACTGTGGCTGGGAATGCTTCTCTCACATAAATCAAATTTATCTCTATGGAGCAGAAGGCTGTTTTATAAAGTTCAGACAGGAAAAGAAATAATAACAGAAAACTTCCAGAGAGAGTGTCTTCAATAGCTCGCAAAAAACAAGCATCTGCCCCTGTGGAAAGGGATATCTGATACTTCCAGAAATGCAGAGCACCGGTACCATCCCTGCCCCAGGCTGCGGGTTCAGACCCAGACCAATCTGTGCTTTTGATTGCCAGCACCAAGCAGTGGTCTTCTTAAGAAGCTGTTTGTGGAAAATGAGATTTGGGTCAATGCTGTTGAAAACAAGCTGCTACAGCAAAGAACACGAATTATTTGTTAGTGTGAGTGAAATACCCCTGTTGTCCTAAGCAGTAAATAAGCAGGGACTGCTGCAAACACCACTGGTCAGGTACAGCACTCGGCTGCGCTGCTGTTGCAACATTAATTCCTGGTAACTCCGGATTTAATTTGCAGCTTCATTTGGGATGCAGCCTTAGGATGGAGGAAAGGTGCCCAAGCCACTGTGGTCAGGAGGTGCTGTGGCCACTGGGCAGCTCTGCTGGTGTCCCCACGATGGGTGTGCAGGGACATTTTACACAACACTGAGTGGTAAGTGAAGGATGTTTAAAATGAGCCAAAGGTAAGACAAAAGCCATCTCATGGCACTTAGGAGATTAGTGATAGCTTTAAGCATTGAAGTCCAAAGTACCTGTTTTCAATAAGCAACTTTTTCCCTTGGATGTCTCAGCAGAACCGTTTCTGGTGTGAGCTGTTCCTCTCCCCTCCCGCTGCCCCTGGCCCAGGTGCACAAGTCATGGTTCATTTCATGCCATAATAATGACATCCATCATGTCACTGTTCACCACCCAGCCAGCAGCTGCTCCTCTCAGCTCTGCCAGTGCCACCCATGCGCAGGCAAATGGGGCTCCACTGGGCTAATAACTCCTTGTGTGTTGATCCCTCCGTGCTGCTGCCGCCGCTGTCTCCTGTGCAGGTGATGCTCAGCAGTGCTCAACAGGAGGCTTCAGCCTGTCCCAATGGTACCAGCTCCCTGCCAGGCACACGGTACCATTGGCAGGGGCTTGAGGAGCACTAAGGAGCTGGTTCCCTCCACCTCCCACCCTGTGCATGGTGTCCACATGGGTGTAGGATCTTGCCCGGAGTCTGCAGCTTCCCTGGGGCATGGCAGGAACCAGCGACTGCTCCCCTACTCCCAGGGAGAAGGCTCAGCTCTCCAAGGATGAGCAGCCTGGATGTGTTAATGAACCTGTAGTAACCTTGGGTTTAGATTCATCATCACCTCTTATTCAACTGAGTGATTTCAGTTCTGAGCTGTAACAGTTCACTGCCTATTGTTACAGCTCAATTACTAATTTATAGCATCCTAAACCCCCATGCAGTGAGTGAGCGAAGTGAAGGAAAAAGACTAGTAAAGTAAAGAGGCAAGAAGGTGGTAACCCGAAGGAAAAGGAGAACTGGACAGCAGAGTCCAGGGGGAGATCTGAGTGAGGAGCCCCAAAAGAAGAGTTCATGGGAAGGGTGAATTTTGGGAACAGCACTGGAGCAGAGACAAAGAGACAATGGGAGGATGCTCCAAGAATAGCAAATCACTTGATACTGAGAGTAAGAGATGAGAGAGAAGAAACTGGAGCAACAGAGACTGCAAGAACAGAATAAATGTGAGGTGAAAGGGGGTGAATTTATCCCTGTGATGATGGCAAATGTAAATGTCCTCAGACAGCATCCAAGGAGATAGATATTTATATATGAGGACCAGGTGGGAAGTAAAAGGGAAGAGAATAGGAGATTAAATAATCAGGAAGAACAATTTTAACTTGGGTCTTTTAAAAGGAGAGCTGAGTTTGCTCCAACTGGAACCGTAGTAAAATACAATGAAAAGACAGCAGAGCTGCAAGTTGACTAAAATGAAATCTCACTTGTTGGTTGAAAGCAGCACCGTTAGCAGAAACTCCTCATTTAAGAATTAGTTATCTCCTTGCCTGGGGATTTTTCTGCTTGACATCATGAAATAGCTTGTCAAGCTGGTGCGTGTCTGAATGTAGCTGTTGAGTGACAGACCTACTGCTTCTCAGTGCACTGGTCTTGCTTGTAAACGCCTCTTGCCTCCAAGTTCTATCCCGGTTGAATTGCCCTGCTCCACCAGCTTTGGCAGGCAGTATCCAGCCTCTTGCTGAGTGCTGTGCAGTTATTTAGGGCATTTGATTTTTATGTCAAAATAGCTCTATTGGGACTTAGGGCCCTTTGTTGTAAAGCCGGTCCAGGGGAAGACACAGCCCAAGCTGCTGTGTGCCCATGAACCCATCCCAACCAGCTCCTCCTTTCCCTAAGGATGTGCCCTTGTTTTTAAAACATGAACATACTAACACGAGGCATGAGTGTAGATCCTTCTGCCTGCGTCCCTGCTACCAAGCACTTCTCCTTCTCCTTTTCCTCTTCCTGCGCAAGTGATGCTATTGCAAACCTATTAATCAGGTGCGGTTTAAGCTTGCCTTCTTCCTGCCTGTAAAACCACATTTTCCAAGTCCTCTCCAGAGCCTGTGACACTTTTTTGGACAACCCCTTCCCATACTATAATATACAGGCTGGGCTCTACTTTGCCTTCTGCCTTTGACACTTTTTCACCATTATTCATAGAATCCTGGACTGGTTTGTGTGGGAAGGGGACACCTTCCACTAGACCAGGTTGCTCCAAGCCCCTTCCAACCTGTATCCAAGCTTGGATTTGAGGTGCAGTGTTCTTTGAAGACATTAGTTTCAACAAATGAGACTTCAGCACTGTCTGTAAATCCAGGGATTAAGCAAATGGATGTACTCAGGAATATCAGAGCTGCCTTTTTGGAAGGTTTTAGAGGTGAAGCCCCAACAGGTGCCTGAGGTTCCTTGTCTCAGTTCTTGTCTTGTGGATTTTTTAAATCTACAGCTCCTCATTTTATTGTACCTGCCAAAAAGGCAGAGCAGAATCAGGGATCTGGCTCCTGGTCCTCTTCTTCACTCTCTTCCCTGAGATTTCTTTGCACCAATGTCATTTGTGGTGGGGGCAAAGTGGAGCACACAAATTATGCTCAGAGTAATGGCAAGTCTTAAAATAGCTCTCAATTAGCAATTGATTGCAATTAATTGGAACAACATAGGCTGACATGATAGCTTCATATCTCCAGAGCATTTCTGAGTTCATGAGTTCTAATTTTCAAACGTGGTGGCTCCATATTTCCATTACCATCTGTCAGCACATTAGAGAGCGCATCTTCACAAAGCAGGAGCAGTACACACATTGCTTGGCTAACTACAAGAGGTGTCCAAACCGGGGCTCAAGTGGGAATGTAAACTGTGGGGTTTACCTATAGGTATGTACAGATGTGTGTATCTCGAGGTCTTTCCTACCAGACCAGAGCTGTGTGGAGTGGCAGATCCAAAGCGCAGTTGGTGCTCCTGCTCCAGCTGAGGAAGCTGCCCTGGCTTTGCCTTGAGGCACTGATGCTTCATTGACATTCATCTAATTCCGCATTTCTCTGCTTTAGCTGCTGAGGAGCCTGCAGGAATGCTCATGAGGGTAATGCTAAAATTAGGGCACTGGGAGGGGACGTGTTTTCTGATGATTCCGGCTGGTTTGGTTTATACCTGTGTTGTAATTAATGGGCGATTGGAATTTCTTTCTTAATAAGCATCAGGAATACATCAGTGCAGAACAGCTGGGGGGGGAAGGGGGGGGTGTCAGTCCCCAATCACCTGCATTGCTCCCTGGGTTTTGTGTCAATTCAATGTCCTGGCAGGGGTGTTGGTGTCTTTTCCTGCTGAGAAGGTGACACAGATCTGAGCTCCCCACACGGTAATGCGAGGGGATTGCTCAGGGAAGATGAGTGGAAAACCAGGACTGGCTTAATTCAGTCATACCCCTTCCAAGTTCTTGGGTGTAAATTTAAAGTAATAGAAGGTCCAAGGAATTATTGTATTAAGATATGGTGTAAATACAGTAATAATAAGTTCAAAAGGATACAGAAAAGTCTTACATTTGAGGGGCCAAGGCTGGACTTGAAGAAGGAAGATGCTGGTAGTGGCAGCTCTTAATTCTCTGTGCACCCAAGTTAAACAAGCTGGAGATGTTTGACAGAGAGACAGAAAGAGCAAACACTGTGGGCAGGAGAACACTTCTGCTTCCATTTTTATATCAGTGTGATTTTCCCAGGGGAAGATAAATGCCACGGTCCTGATGGCCAAATATTGTTCCTAATCGCAGTGTTTGGAAAGGGGAGTACAAAGCAAGGAGGCCAGCAGCACTGGATTAATCCTTGAATTACTTCTTATACGGGGAATGCTGAACAGTCAGACCTCTTCAGCCTACAAACCAGGCTATTCATTTCTCTTCTCTTCTTCGGGCTAAATGCTTGTTAAACTGCCAATGAAGAATGCAGGTGAGAATTGGAAGGGTATTGCTCAGCTGTGTGCTTGCTTCTGTACAGCCAAAGGTTTTCCTTAGTGGATGAGAGCTACAGGGTGGAAAGGCAGATAAATCTGATTGTACAAGCCTGAATGGTGTCTACAGTCTTCCAGAGGAGGATTTGGTGAAGCAGACAGCTATGGTTAGGCTGATAAAGAGGTTTCAAAAAAGGATTGATAATCAGAAACTATTAGAAGCTGACAGATGACCTGAGTTAATGACGGAGACATTTGCTGAGGTATCACCCCATCCTGGGAAGGATGCTGACAGGACAGGACAGGCTGCTCCTGCAGTGGGGACAGCCACCTTTACCGACAGCTTGTTGTGGTGGGAGATGCCTGAAGCTGAGGGGCCCTCCCGGGATGAGTTTGCTGGGTATCATAGAATCATAGAGTCCCAGCCAAGAAGGGACCTTATGGATCATCTGCTCCAATCATTCTAGGCAAAACATGGCCTGGACTGGATGTCCTAGCACCTTGTCCAGCCGAATCTTAACAGTGTCCTGTGTTGGGGTGTCCACCTTGGGGAGATTATTGCAGTGGCTGGTTGTTCTCAATGTGAAGTCAAAGGCGTTTATTGCATAGAAAAGTGATGCCCAAAAGAACAAATTGACCATGGAAGTGGTTTTCCTCTGATAAATAGGCTTTTGCTATGAAGTACAAGGAGGAGCCTGCATGCCGTGGGGTACGTCACGATGGTCAGGAATGCCTGACCACCCCAATGGCCACGGTTGAGTAATTTCTCCAAACACTTTCTGTTTCTTACCATACTGCTGCTCACACTTTGTGCTTCCCTTCCCACCCTGAATTTTAACTTCATCACATGTTACTTTGAGAAAGATCCACATATAAATATTTTGGCTCATTTAATATGCCTTCTGGTATGTTAACACCAGGTCTCATATTTTCTCCACCATTTGGGGAACTTATTTTTATTTTCAAACAAATCTGATACTCTTACCTAAGTTCATTTCCAGATCTGAGTGTTTTAGGGAAAATCACAGGAGCTCTGGTAAAATGACAGTGCTGGGAGAGAACTTCCTGATAGAAGTGTATGCGCTGGCTGGGGACAGGCTGAAGTTCTCTTGCACGAGTTGTAGACCTCTGCAGACAGAGAGGCCATGGGCAAATAATTCTGGTTTTTACTCTGGGTTGGCAAGTTATGAAAATATAAATGGAAAAACCTTTAAAATAGAAGAAGTAAATGAGTAGACTGGGCTAGGAAGGAAGCTGGGATCTGAGGAGAGCAGCTCACATCCTGGCTCCATCAGTTCCCCACCTTCCCTCTCGCTGCCTCCTTTGAACATATGGGAGAGTTCAAAGCAATAACATTACTGTCAAGTCCGTCCCTGGCTTTGTTTGCTTGCTGAAATTTGACTGAAGTTACTTGATCCCAAATGCAAATAAACCTGCTGCGTGCCCGTCCTGCTGCCAGCACCCGTCCCCGAGCCAATTACTTGCATGGCATTTGTCATTGTTCCTAAGCTTTACCTTGGTAATTTTATTTAGACAGGGGCATTTTCTGCTGATAAATCTGGCTCGATTACCAAGTCAGAATATATTTATTAAAACACCAATTAGACCTTGGTCTCTCATCAATCACAACACCTTTAATTCATGCTTGGATGCAAAAATTGTTCGAGGCGTTGTGCACGCATGAATGAGTGATCTAAATCAAATTGTCACTTCCCCACCATCACCTTATCTTCAGACCTAGAGGCGATCCATTTTTTATTTACTATATGAATAATGTGCACTATTTTTAAAAGCTTCAACTCTTCAATGGTTTTGGTGTGGAAGGGAAAATATTTGCTTCACCAGGTTGCAAACAAAGGGAAGCATGGAGGCAAGGGCATCAGCCCCTCAGGTGCTCCATGGATAGGTCCCTATGGGCTGAAGGGGATGGGGGCTGGCCAAGGGTGGCTCAGAGCCTGCCTGGCTCAGGGCAGGAGCTACCCATTCCCACCTGCCAACAGTCCTGGCTGTGGTGTTAGTTACTGCTCAGGTGGGGGTCATTTGCTGCAATTAGCCCCAGCAGAAGAGATAAAGTGTGGAGAAAGCAGCAAAGCCTGAGAACAGTTGAGAGGTTAGAGGTGGAGGAACAAGGAAGAAGAAAGGGAATATGAACTAGAAATAGAAACCTGAAGCTAGCAGCTTTAGGGCTCTAAGGCAAAAGAAGCAGTAAGAAGAGTACAAGGACAACAGAAATGGATGAGGCTGGATTGAGAGCAGTAAAACCGAATGGCTCGAATTAGGATGCTCACAGACAAAGGTTGGTACAGCTCATGCGTGTAGAGGTAAGGAATGTCTGGACACTGCCTCAAGGAGCACTCAGTGCCAAACCTCTGTGCCCTGCATTGTCCCTTTGCTTTGAGTAGGAAATCTCAGTGCCTCTTGATGAGCAGTTTGTTGCTAGCTCCGTATCTGTAGCAACAAACCTGCTGGTTGTTATCCTGTGCCTGGCTCACACAGAATTTTTCCCCTGGGAAAAACAACAACCCAAAAGTAACCCCAGAGCAAACCAACCCCAGGCCTCAGGGAAAGGGCTGTGAAAACTGCAGGACCTAAATAAAAGACCTTGTAATGCTGAGAACAAAGAGCTCTTCTGCCTGTAAGGTCAGAGCTGTGTGAGGAAGCAGGCTCCATCCTGCTGTGTGTTCTCACACATCAACACAGGCTCTCATCCCAAATTCAGCAGGAAAAAAACGGTCAGATTGCTGGGATTTTTTGTAGAACAGTGATTTTCAGAGTTCATTCTGAATATTTCAATTCTGGTTCATTCTGAAATATCACAACACTTCACTTTCATAAGTCTGAGGCACTATAATAGAAAATCAACTATAGGTAGTGTGATATTAAAATTTCCTATTACAACAGAGGTGTAAGGGTGAACGGAGGTGCTGCAGTGATGTAGCTGAGCACTTCCCCAGTGCAGATGCCATCAGAATCCTCATGCTCTGAGTATTGCCATTTCAATACAACAGCATTTCCAAGTGAGAAGATGCCCGAGAAGTGTTCAGCCCTTTCCCTGGGGTCTGCCCGAGGTTTCACATGTTTGCTTGTGCTCCCCCTGTGTTTCCAGGGGGGTTGGAGAGTGGGGGATGAGGATTTGCCCCTGGTGCAGCAGTAATTAATTAATTAATAAATGCTAATGGAGTTAAATGTGGGGAGGCTCCCACGGGACAGGCTGGGGCTGATGCTGGGCACAGCAGTGGATGCAGCCATATGATGAAACAGCTCTTACTTGGGAGTTCCTTATGGACAGCATTTGAATTTGAATATTGTTATGTTTTCTGTTAGCCTTTTTGTGGGTGAACTAAAGTGAAACCCTCGTGTTGTGGCCTTCCAGTACCTGAAGGGGCTGACAAGAAACCTGGAGAGGGGCTTTGGACAAGGGCCTGTAGGGACAGGACAAGGGGAATGGCTTTAACCTGCCAGAGG
>JANHGB010024186.1:0-16206 GCA_026283785.1 Coracopsis vasa | reverse complement strand
ATACACCACAACAACATACCCCTGCTCAGAGAGATGAGCACAGAAGAGCATGATCCTTTACAGATTCAGAGAGACAAAGGCTAGAAAAAAAAACTCCTGAAGAGAACTGAAAGAGGAGAGGCAAAGAGAACAAAACATAGAGGAAACGACCAATCAAGTCTGGGGACAGAAAAAAGAGGATGTACCTGAACACCAAGAGGGAGGTTAGTACTACTGTACTTGCATTCAAAACCTGCATTTGCCTGTAGTGCACACAGCTTTCATATACCCAGACAGATGCTAAGCAGCATGGATATTTTCCCAGTTTACAGTAGTCCTAGTATCCCAGCCTATGCCCAGGGCTTTTGTAGAACTGAAGCCAGCACAGGGGCAACAAAAGCAACAAAGACACCACCAGTTCTGTCCTCTCAGACATCTCTGTGAGGTCTTGGATGACCGGTAACTGATACGCTCCTACTGCTAGTTCTGCTGGAAGAGTTCTGGAAGCATTCTCACTAGCCTCACCCTTTAAGAAACTTTTGGGAACCTTTGTATCTTTGAGACTTCTTACTGTCTGTTGAATATGCCAAATTATTGGCAGGATTGTACAAACTAGGATCCAGAGGGCATAAGCCAGCTTAAGTTGCCAACAAGAAACAGAACTTCATGTCCATCTATCTGCAGCTTCATTATTCACTTCTGAAGCCAACAGAGGTTTACTCAGACTAAGCCTGTGGTCTGGTCTAAGGACCAGTATGTGCCAGAGTTCATAAAAATCCCACATGAGCAAAGTATGATATGATACCTTCTCGCTTTCACAAAGTCTGCTTTGGAAAGTCCTGCCTTTCTATCCCAGAGGTAGAAGCAGACATGCACTTACACTTCTGGCACTTCACGGAATGTAGTTTGACTGCCAGGGAGAGTAGAACAGCTTGTCTTTATGGCAGCTCTTTTCAATGACCTGGAAATCCATAGAACCCAGCTTCCTCAATAACCCAGGCATTCCCCTGGAGCTTTCAGTATCAATCATGGGCTGGCTACAGCCTAATGATGTTTTCCCTCAGGTTTAGCAGTGGTCTTGGCAGTCCTGGGGTAATGGTTGGACTTGCTGATCTTAAAGGTCTTTTCCAACCTATGTGATTCTATGATTCCTCAGTAATAGAAGGAGATCCCTGGCAAAGGGCTGTCCAATAGAAGACTATATGCTGTATTCATGGTGTATTTACCTTGCACAAGAATGAGCAGTGGCTTTTTATTCAGTTAGTATGTCCCACAGCTTCAGTCAGTTGCTAAAGGCTGTTTCTTGAAACACCAACTTCCTGATACCTGCTGTGCAGATTTCGGCTCCCTGCAATCATAGAAACGTAGAAAGTTACACTGACAAGGTAGAAGTCATACATTTCCTTGGAAGATTTGCATGATCAGGCTTTACCTTCACGTGACAGAGGAGGCAGGTCTTCTCATGCATCCTGCTCGACACCAGTCAGCTTCAGCACAGCAGAAGTTTTAGAACTGGCCCCGATCCAAGCAGGGCAGTCAGCCAGAGCGATCGCGGCACAAGTAGGCTCTGTTGTAGAACAGGCACAGCCAAGCACGTTGCCTGAGCCTGATGCTATAGAAGCAACTAAACTCTCTGTCTCTGGCATGAAAGTGCTTTTCAGACTGCCTCTACGGCAGTAGGCACCCAGATACCTCCTTCATAGGCAGGCAGCTGAGCTGAACCCATAGCAGATACAAGGCAATGCTGGACACTTGGTAGCTGCCATCATTTACTGCAACACTCAGGCAGCTACTTGCAAGTATACCCCTTCATCTCCAGACTTCAAGTTTTGTCCTATTTTTTTTTTTTTATTTTTTTGTTCTGATAAAATCCTACCACACTGACAAGAACAGTATTAAGATCCAGGTCATCCCAGAAGGGTGGGGGAGGCAAGAGGATTTCATAAAGCTAATCCAAACTTACCAGTAAGCTGTAACCTGCACAGCTAAAGGCCAGTGACTGCTGTCCCACAAGCATGCCACTCATTATTCGCGTATATGTATGCGTTAAACATCTACAGCTGACAGAGGCTCTGCTAGGAAATCAGACACCATTTATGACATTTTCCCAGCTAATGGTCCCTGTCACCCCATAAAAATTTACAGCTTAGTGCCACCTCACAGCTTCTCGTAAGTACAGTTTACAGAGGACATCCTTCCATGCCTGCCACAGCACCACCATCTGGAAAGAAGCCACACACTTTGATGTCAACTGGCCTGCACTGCAGCCGTCTCAGTCAAAGCATGCACTAGTTTGAACGCAAACCCAGATTGCCAAAACCTGTCTTGGCATCCCCAAAGCACTTCTGCCTCAAGCAACTTCCTGTTGGAATGCAAGTGTGCTGGTTTTGGCTGGGATAGAGTTAATTTTCTTCACAGTAGCTGGTACGGGGACTACGCTTTGGATTTGTGCTAGAAACAGTGTTGATAATGCAGAGATGTTTTAGTTACTGCTGAGCAGTGCTTATACAGAGTCAAGGCCTCTTCTTCTCACATCATCCAACTGCAAATAGGTTGGGGGTGCACAAGAAACTGGGAGGGGACATGGACAGGACAGCTGACCCCAACTGACCAAAGTGATATCCCAGACCATATGGTGTCATGGTCACCATGTATGGTGAACTGTATGTATGTAGAACTGTATGTAGAACTGGGGAAAGTGACTCCTGGCCCTAGGTAATCAAAAGGAAACTCCCCCTGCAAAATGTATATAGTGGGGTGGAAACAGGAGAGACTCAAAACAATTACATTCCCCAATTCATCACGCAAATGTAGAGAAAAATTTAAAACTTACTGTAAAATAGGACTCATGCTTATTTTACAGGGTAAACAGCGCTGGAAACAGGGCTGTAAGGCTTACATTTGATACCTTTGCCTCAACAATAGTGTCTGCGTACATGCAAGGTCCAAGAAAAGAACTGCCATAGCTCAAACATCTTGGCCCAGAGGACAGATGTAATTAAAAAGGCTCGCTCTTTATTTTAAACATAGAAAGAAACATTTTACACAGCACTGTTAGAACTATTCAGTACCTGCATTCCAGATTTGTGCCAAACACTTTATTTTATAACTTTGAAATTAAAATGAAAGAAAGAAAATATCTTGCTCTTCTGTTGTATGATGTTCAAGCTTGTCCTGGATCAAAATTCCAAGTGCCTGGAGGAATTTACCAGCTTAACCAGAAGATGTGGCAATGTGAACAGAGGAAGACATGAGCCCTTAGGATACTTTGACAATACCACAGGTTGCAGCGGGAGAATATGGATGCTTGTACTGCATCTCAGGCAGCTTACTCTTCTGATACTCTGCAGGTTTAATACACCACCAGATGCACACACACCTCCACTCACACAAACCCTGGTCACACAGGAAATAATAACAATAAAAACATGAAAAGTGACCTAGATTTTTGTTTTCATTAGAGATAAGGTTTCCACTCTATTTAAAAAAAAGGGGGATAATACAAAATTGGCACAAGTAGAAGGAAACCTGGTGTGGGTAAGTCTAGCCCCTCAGCTTCTAGCCTTCCAAATACAGCAAACACAGGGTAGAAGGGGATGCAACACTGCCTTCCAAGAGGCTGGCAGCAGTACGAGCTAGCAGCAAACTTGCTTCACTTGGAATGACAATGATGGTTTGTTACAGGCCATGAAGGAAGGTCAGCATTAGCTAAGGACATTGGGACCTTTCACTAGAGGAGCAGGGAGCCCTGACCAAAATAACCCTGAGTTTTTTCCAGCAGGGAGAAAGTGTGCTATGTTGTGTGCTTGGGAAAAGCTGGCAGCTCCCTGCTCATTCATTCCCTAATTATTGCATTACGGTCATGACCCTCTCTCCCTAAAACTTAACCAAGAGCACATAAACAAGGAGTCAGAAAGCGACAGATGGCTGTGCTTCAAACTTCACCACTGCTACATCCCTCCCAAGATGCCCCAATGCCACAGGCCTTCTGTGAAGAAAGCAGTTTTTAATGCAAGAAGGAAAAAGCAAGATTTCACTATAGGAGACAAACAGGAAAGGAAGAAAAAAATCTTTCTGTCTAAGCAATAACCAAGTGAATCCTTTCCTCAACTCCTTTCTGGGCCTTCACATCAAAAGCTAGCTACCGGTTCTGCCCTGTTCCTCAGCAAAGGCAGCTACATCTGCCTCCAGTATAGGCCTTTTCAGAGCTCTTCCAGAAAGGAAAACATCAGGTCAGAAAGAAAAGTTGCTATGAATGTTCAGGCCAAAGTCTTTCAGAGATTGATAGACTTTGGGTGTCCCAGGTTTGGAATACTACATCAAGTGTCTTTAAAGAGTCAAATGACAAGCTGCAAGCCCCAACTCTGCAAATCTAGTCTATTTTGAAGATGTCTCATGTTCAGCTTCCAAAAATCACTGGACGCCTCTATGCATACATATGTATACATATGTGACAGCATGCATGTTTCCATACAGGAAGCGAAACAGCCTTCTAGATAAAAGCCTCATGTCAGTGTCAGAACAAAGGTCACAATGCAAGATGAGGAAAAAAAAAAAAACAACCCGAAACACACACAAAGCTTACTGCAAAAACTCCAGTTTTGGAGTAGCTGTTGTGTTGAGTGCAAGGTCCCACAAACACTAATGCGAAATGAAGCCTTCATAGCACAAATAATAACTCTCCAGCTCCCCTGGAATATACAATGAGATAAGCTATTAGTGAAGCAGATTGTCTAATACATAACTAATGTCTAGACTGGCAACAGCACACCACAGACACTATTTTCCATGGATGCTCTCCTTCAGCATCTTTTATCTTACATAAAAACAAAATAATCTTGGAATGATTGAGCCCTGGCCTCAGCTCTACATTTCTGACCCTTCTTGATGCAAGCCAAGCCCCGGCTGGGACATCAGACTGTGGTGCAGTCCTACTTCCTTGTCTGTTTACATAAAGTTTCGTTATTCTGACTTCTATTGCTTATAACACCAGCTGTGCTGGGAAGACAGAACTGCTCTGAAAAGGACCTGCTCCTTCTCAGGAGCCAGGTCAGCATGCGTGGAAGACCAAAGGACTTCTATACTATAGCACCTAGGAATATGTCTCAAACCCACGGGGAAAGCCCTGCTGCAGGTCTGTGCAGAAAATGAGGACCATTGGAAGCTGAGGAACTCTTGCTGCCCTCTTGGGCTTGCTCCTATTCCTACCCTGAGCTGCACTTCAGCTACTGCAGGTCTCAGATTCTGTCCACAGGTTCAAGGGTTACCACTGAGTGACTGGAAGAAGCAGCACTGGAGTCTGGTCTGTGCATCTGGTAACACATAGCTTACAGGTCTTCTCTAATCACTATCAGTGGAACAGCTGCAGACAAAGATCCACCTCTTTCCTCCTCCCCCGTAAGACACATCATCACTAGGGGCAAGGTCTTCCAGCTCTCCACCAAGGCCAAAAGAAGGCTGGGCCTTGTCTCTAGACATCACATGCCCCTCTACACAAGCAGCACAGGGTCTCAAGCACAACATGAGCAGCTGTAATGGGGAGAAAAAAGGTGAAAAGGTGTGGGAGAAGGTGGCCATAAGCAGACATCCAACAAATCCTTGTCTGAGGAATGACTTTTCAGGGTTGCCAAGGTAGCCCGTATTCACCACTGCCAAGAGCTTTAAGCACTGAAAATAAAAGAAAAAAGTAAGTTTAAAAAGAAGTGTCCCAAAGATCTCCAGGCATGTTATGCTGCAAACCCTTTAAAGCCAGGGTAGAGAAGGCATGCAGACAACCAGAAAACCAATTCTTTGCTGGAACAGCCTCATGAGGAACTAGCAGAGGAACCTTCTCCAGCCTTCAACCCAGCACAGAGAAGTCTGTGAGATACCAAGGTGGACAGAGGAAGGGAATAGGATGGTGTGATGAGGGTGGAAGGGAAAAGTAGGTTGGTTAATACAATGAAAATGTGACATTTTACCAGCCCTTTTCCCACTCATCACCCTGACCATCATGTTTTCATACATCTATTCAAAACCAAGAGGAGGGGAAAAAACACACCAATCAAACAAACAAAAAAACCTTAGTAAATTTTGTCACAGGGCCCTGCTGAAAGAAGACTCAACAGTTTGTACATTAGAAGGACATGATCCCTGTGCAGAAAGTGCTGCTGGAAAAGGAGAATTCCAAGTTGCGAAATATGGCCTGAATGCTCTCAGGGCATGATGTGTGACAAGGAGAAGCTTGAGGTCCAAGCTGCGATCAGAGAGGAAATGCACTGTCTTTTCTGGGCCTGCGAGCAAGTGTCTCAGCACAGTCCAAGAGCCCTTTGAGTCTCTCCCAAAATGCAAGTGTGTCTGGCTCCATGCTTAGTCCATCTCCATTGACATTAGCCGGCGACGCTCTCGTCTTGTTTCCTGTACTTCCTTCTTGCAGCACCAACGGGAGCTGCAGTAGCCAATGAGGCAGGATAAGAGTCCAATGACAGTGGCCAGACCAATGCCAATCAACAGGGGATACTTGAAAGCATTCAAAACTGAAAGAGGAAGGCAACATCATTAGATATCACTGAGAAATTCAGAGATTTTTGTTCTTTCCTTAAAAACAAAAATAAATAAATAAATCCCACAGTATTCACTTATGGACACATTAATTATTTCAGAAAGAAATTACACCAATTTTCTTTTGAGGTTCGAAAATTAATTTTACTGGACTCCCTTACTTCCTCACCCTCGTTCTCCCTCTACCACTTCTTCCTCTATCCTTTCAAAGCCTCAGGGAGGCTGGAAGCAGGAAGAGAAGAGCCTTGGAGTGAGATAGCAAAGCAGAGCTAGTTCCAAGGGGTATCCCCATCACCTTTTCCTCCAAACAAAAGCCTTGTAAGCTTCCCTCATCAGAGGCAGACTGTGGCTGCACTCTTTGTAGTTTGTTTCCAAATGACAAGGAGGACTCCTTTATGCTTTGCTTGATTTGCTACTTGTACAGTATATCCATTGCCACTCACAACCCTGTCTAATCAACCTCCAAAGTTGGTACCTAAACAAAAAATTTGATTTGTAAGCACCTAATGCTCAGTCAAAAGGCAGGGGCAAGAACTGTAAGGAGTTTGGAAAGTACAGCTATCACAGCTATCTACATAATAGGGAGAACAAAACTTTTGATTCCTTTCAAGTTCATGGAACTTCCCAATATGACATTTCACAGAAATATTGAGAAGAAAGCAACTAGTTCAAAATCCCTCCTGCATTAATTTTCCTTAGCTACACGCTGAATGCAGCATCTAGCGTGCAACTTGCTTCTTATGAAGTCCAGCAACTCTTGCAACTCAGGCTAGAAAGCGGACAAGGCATTAAGTGCAGGGAGCAGCATGTCTTGTGGTTAGGAGAGGGAGGAAGGAGTCAGAGTCTGACTTTCTGTTCTCGGCTTTGACACTAACCACAATGCGACTACTTCAACACACCCCATCTGCAAACCTAGGCTTCCTCATGGAGGCAGCAGAAGCGTTAACACTTGAAGAGGGTACTATGCCTTGATTAAAAGATGCCCCAGCTATGCAAAACATCACCAGGAAATGATCAGGAAAGAAAACACTTCAGTCTTACCACTGTGATCTGTTCAGGCCTACCTAGTCTATGGAATCTGGAATCAGAAGTTGCAAACAATAAAAAAGGGTAACAAAATCTGAGATTATCACAGGGACCTTTAAAAATAGTCATAGGAAATATTTTTCAGAGAAAGGCATAACAAGGTCTTAAAAAAGAAAGAGATCGTGTAAGACATGTTGCAATCTCTTACCATCCATTTTCACAGATAGAAAAATGGGTTTGGCTTTGATGTCAGGTTCCCGCTGCCATACACCAGTGGCAGATCGCACCCACGGGGTCACTACGCAGTAGTGGTTCCCAAAGTCATGGTCCTCACAGCCATGCACACGAAGACGGAATTCCAATGGGCTGATTCTCTCCAGGCTGAGATCACTCCTCCCATTTCTCCTGCTCTGTGTCACAATCCCTCTCCGGTCCAGTGAGGCCAGCAAGATGGGCTCTCTGTCCAATGCAAAGGAGCGCACAGCAAACCAGGAGACATCAAAGGACATATCATCTGTGTTTGAGGACAAAGAAGAATTTAGACATGGTGGTGAGCTCTGAAAAGTATTCATAGTGTCATTCTCAGCAGAAAGATTAATCTGCAAGCAGCACAGCCAACACTGGTCTGACAGTGGAAGAAAGAAAGAAAAGAAAGAAGAAAAAGAGAGTGCTCTGAACATGTCCTTTCTAGGAGGATTCAAGTAGTGAATTGTAATGAAATGCACTGGCAGGAAAGATGCAGTTGCACAGAAAGGGCGATTTAATACAGGGACAACAAAGAGGAGATTTCTTCCTTTCGTACTTGCTATCCTAAAACTCGTGTTTAATCTCTGATCTAAGTTTTCACCAAGCAGGCGTAGTGTCATAAGCAGTTCTAGAACTATGCTGAACCTACAGTGAAATGGGAGTGGAAGACCTAGGTATTTACTATCACAAGGTGATTTGCAATCACTATCTTCATGCAGGGCCTACACAACCAAAAAGTCAGAAGGCTCTTTGCTGAAGGCCCCTTCATTACATTTAGTCTGCCTAAATGAATAGAGAGTCTATACAGAGCACAAAAAACTACTCACAAAACCACAAAGCATTCAGGAGCCAGGCCTGACCACAATGCTTTTATACAGGTTTTTTTTTCCCGGAGTTGTGGGTTACTGTCACACATCATCAGGCATTATGCTTTGTACAATTTTTACCACCCAAGGAGACAATCTACAAAATGCATTAGCAACACCTTCCACGTTTAACAAAGCTGACAGGTAGTCAGAGTTCATCAGCACATCTAGCTCTTCCAACGTCCATACAAGATCCTATTGACCCCTTCAGCACATCTCAGTCTTAACCCTATTAGGCTGATGTAGCAGAGTACTTACTTTAAAAGCCAGTGCTATTCTTTGCTAACGTGAGCCTAGCAACACGTGTCGGAGTCTGAATCCTTGCGTGACTTAGGGCATAGACAGGAGAGCCTGCTCACTCCTCTCATCAACAGGTCTTCCTTCCCAATACATTAGCAAACTGAAGGGCCCAACCTGTAAACAGAGGTTACTATTTCTATCCTGAGGTTTGGGTACTGGTAGAATGCGTGCACAGGGCTTGACCTTTTCACAACTAAAGGCAGTCCCCAGTGACTTTGGTGATGCATCAAACCTCCATTTGATAGTATTGAGACCTCTGAAAAATACAGTATTAGCAACCTGAAATTTAAAACTTATATTTTTTCTAATTGAGCTTGCTCTTCTCTAAACTTTCATATTTGATCTATAGGCTAATGTTAAAATTAAAGCCCTAAACCTGCTGCTGTACTGAAATTCTTTACAGGTATAAGAGCAAATGATTTTTCAGCCTCTATCAGGCAAGTTAATACTTCAGGAAAGAAGGGAACCTTAAAATAATATTTTAGAAGTAAAGTAAAGGGACACCCTCAGCTTTGCTACATAAAGTATAGCACCAGCTGGCCAGGCAGAACATTCCCCTTTACCATAGACAGAAAATTACCCACTGTTTGGGGTATATTCAACTCTCTTGTAGGTGCGCTGGTTTTACACACTTCTTCAAAACAAAACAAGAACGTGAGACAGCAGATGTTACTACCAGAGATGCTGGCTGACCAAGCTCTTTTCTGGAACAACAGCCAGTTTCCTGCCTTAGCCAGGTGCTCCAGGTGACAGCACAGAGCCTCAAGAGAGCACCTGGTCTGTTTTGCAGCCCTACAGCAGGAGTAGGTCTCCCAGTCCTACATGGGGATCAGCGTAAGTCATGTGGACCAGCAGACCTCACAGCAATCACTCTTGCCTGTCATACTACAAATACTACTATTGGTTACTTGGCACAGGCCTTCTCTTGAAAGTGATGCTAATAAAAATTACCATAAACATATATTCAGTTAACAGGACAAGACTTTGACTTCTGCTTTGTGTACTCATCCAACCGTCTGTGGGAAACGGGGCCTCTACTGGAGAGAGCTCTGTTTCTATAAACTACTCTTCGTTATGCTGCCTGTTTATGCCAAATATGGTAATAACACCAGTACACAGGCAGGCACATTGGGAACAACCAATTCTTTCCAAAGATCATCAAGATTGCCATGAGCTCTTGTATTTCCAGATACCATAGGAGCCTATAGACACCTTCCAGGCCAAGTCCTGAATACACCATTGCACATGCTAAAAAAGGTTTAAACAGTACGTCTAGATATAAAAAGAAATAATCTAGCCGCCTTCAGATTCCCAGGCAACTTGCTATCTCTAAAGAATTACTTCTTTTCAGTTCCAATTAATTTGAGGTTCCTTTCCCTCCACATACAGAGACAAGTGCAGGCACTTGCTGTCATTTTGAAATAGCTGAATCTATCTTCTGTAATTACAATATGGGACAACAGTATTATGCCAACATATTTTATTAGTCAGTATACATAGTGTGCAATTAGTGACTCACTACAGACTGAAGTCAGAGGGAGGATTTGGCTCCAAGTCGCTATCCTCCTTGAAATAGCTTAATACAGCAAAGTCATCTGATTTGTTTCAATATATCTCTGGTTTTCATGCAATAAAACCACAGAAAATTTAGCAAATCTATAACATAAATCAGGTACTCTCTAAAGATCAGTGACAAACATGCCTAGCATCTCTCAAGTGATAATAAATATAGTTTTATTAACATAAAACAGGTCACATACTAAGTTTCCCAAAAGCATCTGTAGCATCCTACACACACCTTGCATCAACGTTGACAAGTCACTGTCACAATTTTTGTCCCAAATTTACAAAACCAAATGAAAACACAAGAACCATACTCACACTTAACACTACAAAGGTTTCTTTCACTGGTTCCTTCCACGCTCTACAATGTTGTAAGTACTATAGGATATCTGGACAAAGTGCCCCATATTACAGGAAAGCATAACATCCCAGTGCCAAGCTCAGAAGGCCATCAAGGACTCAGTGTCCTCAGGTCATGCAACTTAGCTGCTTTCATAAAGAACAAAGCACCAGGATTTGTACCCTTTAGAGCTCTGCAAGCAGAGTAACAGGGATGCTATGCTTCCTCCCCTCCTCAGTTAGTGAGGATCATCAACATGTAAAGCACATCCTTATACACATTTCAATTTGACACACAGGACTAAGCTGTCTGGGTCTTAGCTGCTTCCCTGGCCAATCACTCCTCAAAACAGGGAATCCTGTTTCTAGACCAGCTTTCAGGAACCATACACTTCCACTGCTTAGAATGGAGCTCTCTCAGCATCTTGTTACAGTGCTGAATCACAATTTTGAGACCCTTTTTGTTTACTACATTTAAATGAGGTTGAATAGGGGTTCCTAGACAGCTGAGGAAACCACTTCAAGCCATATAAGAGGTGAACAAGCTGGTTTTGTTAAATTCTCTAGAGTGCCTACTGCATCTGTCTGGAGCAGATAAAAACAACCATCTCCTTTCAGGCACAAGAAGTAATAGTTTTAAATCCCTAAGCACATAGCCCAAGAAGGGGTGATCGGGGAAGTCTAGAGAGATCATTTGTGAAAATATGTATTCAACAGAAATATCAGAAGCAGCTTTTATATCTTCAAGACACAGAAGAACTACTATTCCCCCGACATGCACATACTCCTCTCATATCAATTGAAAACACCAACCACAGCTGCCAAGCCAAAGAAGCGCTTCGTTAGATGGAGAGTTTGCTGCCATGTACTGAGCTTAGTAATGCACACTCCATTTCAGCAGGGTCTCATAGAAGCAGAGGAAATTAAAGCACACAGCAGTCATGCCAAAACCTTTCCCACCCTTTTGAAAGTTTCCCACAGGGGGGGTACACAGAAACATACACAGTATTGTGAATTACCTCTACCAGACAAAAGTCCAACCCGTAAGTAACACTTCTAGAAACAAATGGGTCAATCTAACTGCAATAAAGAAGGGCACTGACAATGACAATAGGTGATTAAACTATTCCTCAGCTCCTTGGAAGTACTTTATTTTTCTGATTGTGTATGCAAAAGGGAGAAGAGGTAGCACCTGACACCTCAGCTTGTTACAGTAAGCATACATATTGATCCACATACATGCTTGCAAAGTTGAGTGTCTATGTATACAAGAGCAGAGCTGGCTGGAATACCAAGTGTGCTCAAAGTGTTTTGGATGCACATTTAACAAGATATCCTATCAAATTCCCTGATCCTTCTTTGCTCAAAAGAGGGGCCCAAAACACAGCCCTGCACCAGAAGAGCAGATGGCCTTTGAAAGGCATCTTGCCCACTCATATTCAAATGCAATTGCTCTGCTCTCCTTTCTCACCACATTCCCAAATGGAAAGACCATGTCTGTACTCCTGTCATCTGTTTTCTAGGAGATGCTGGCAACTCTTGCTCTGTTTATGCGAATACCTGGTATAGGCTTTCCCTAACAATGTGCCTCATTTTCCCACTAGAATGAGATAGCCCCAGTTGTTTTCACACTAATTTAAAAGGCCAGTTCTCCATTCTAGTTGTGAATTAAATTGTGATACTGACTCAGCACAGAGACAGATCCAAGATGGGATAAAGGGGAATAAGGAACTACTGAAGAACTACATTTGTTTGTTATCATATGAGCCCTTAAGGTCCTTCACCTAACCTGCTCCATTATCCCACTGCTCTAGTACCTTTTATAGCTCAAGGACAAGAAGTGAGACTGACAAGCGAAGTCTGCGCATGCTACAGCTGTTGCACAGATTCCAGCTGTTCCTTGCAGCTCTTTTGCCAGTCTCATCCAGAGGACCGGCAAGAATAGGAGAGAGGTCAACTTCTCAGGCCCACGGGAAAGGTACAGATAGGGTTTCTCTACGCAAAATGGCTGGTTAGGCCCCAAATCCTGTTCATTCAGCAACTGAAGGCTCAGAGCATGGACTGAAAGGTTCCCTCAAAATCTGCCACAACGCTACACTTAATTCCAGGTGTATCTGTTGCCTACGCCTCATCTGCTCCATTACAGACAAAAAACAACCCCAAACACCCCCATAAAAAAAACACCCCAAATCCAAAAAAACCCCAACTCAAAACAAACAGAATCAACTCCCAACACTCCCCAAAATCACAAAGAGGCAGAGATCTGCCATGTTCGAGATGACATTATCCATTTATGGAACAGATTGCAGTGGTGACATTTAAAACTCTGCACTGGCTGCTTACAGCCATTGGAAACAGCATCATTTCCAAGTCTAGGCACCGTCCATCAATTCAACAGACAACCACAAACCCTTACGAAGCTGCCCAGTTAAAAGGTAATTGTGCTGATGAGCAACTCCTTCAAGAGGACATCTTTTTACTTCAACCCCTTTGATTATTCTTACCTTGTCAGTACTTCTTCCCCATCTCAAGCTACCAAAGACACAAAAAACCATTACAAACCCAAATGCAACAGAGCACTGAGAGCCCCACTGTTACTAAGCAGCCTCTTTTCAAGTTTTAAGTGAGTCAGGGATGCTGAGGCCTCTTTCACAAGGCAACCCTGAACTTATTTTAGCTGTCAAGCACCAGCTGCTCCCCGCAAGCAATTAGTGTTTTGCAAAGGAAGCCAGCCATTTTGGGTATTGCCTCACAACAGTACCTGTAAGAGCTTGGGCACACCTCTAACTTAGAAGAAGCTTCCTGCTAAGCAGAAGCCACGGGACAGACTGAGGTATAGATACAGGGATACAACGCTGCTTACTGTGTCAAATATCCCAGGCTATGAATCTTTTGACAAAGTTTACTCAGCCTTTTTCTCCCTACCAAGCATTTCGATAATACAATCTACAGACTTCTACAATTTTTTCACAGGCAGCACAGAACTGTAATGTGGCAAATTGCTTCCCCGCTGCACTCAGATTTAATGCAAAACAGGCACCTAGGAATTTCAAAGTGATGGCTCTTTAGCAAGCATGGTACTTCATCTCAGCTACTACATTGTAAGTAATATTTTCTGCACATGGTTTACGTGTAGATTTCTAAGTTTTAAATGAATCATGACATTTTTATTCGGGTATACATATTTATATTTACATATATATTTATAGATTTTAAATAGGTTTTTATATTCATAGAGAGAAAGGGAATTACTTAAAAAACACCTTAATCTCTCTCTGAATTTAGGGCATAATAACCGTAGTTATTGTCACAGCATTGTGATGAAAAGCAGCTCAAGGCTATGCTTTGCAAGCACCTAGGTTTTGAGAAATTCTCTGAACTTTTCAGCTCTTCAAAAAATTTACCTTTAAAGTGTCTGCTATCTTTTTCATAGCAATTATGTACTTTGTTTCTTCTTCCACACAAAAAAGGATGCTCACCTCTGAAGGCATCAGAATAAACATTCATTTTTAACATTTAGGCTGCAGCAATTACTGTGATTTTTAGATATATATTAAGCCTTAAATTAACTCTGAATTATGAAGCTGACTGGCCAAGTGACTAAGATTTGTTTACAGATGAACATTTTCTCCCAACAGGATTTAACAATTCCTCTCCCATTAAGGGAAACAGGAATAGTTTTCACAGCCGTAGTGGTTGTAGGCTGAGACTGTCAGCAGTAAGGTCAGTTGGTACAGATAGCACAGAGGGGTTTAGCTGCAAGAACAGTTTCTGCCCCTCCCCCCAGGAAGTGAAACAAACTCCCTTGTTTTAAATCGGGTTGTGTAAATCAAACATGCTCTCCTGTATTTATTGAGTTCTTTAGGATTTTCAATGCTGATTGTCCATTCTCCAGCCTCACTTAAAGGACATAGGGTTGTTATTGCTGGCATTATTCTGCTTGGTGAAGGTAAAGGAGTTACAAGTAAAATAATTTTGCCAAAATACCTGGTTCAAGTGCCATTTCTTCTGTTGTGACGATACACCACAAATCTGCCACTTCACCCTGGTAAACTGTCGGGTTGTCAGAATGCACCGAGACATTAAACACAGGACCTAGAAAAGAGTAACCGCAATTATTAATGACAGGTTCTTATTCAGTGTCCAAAATCCTTCTTGTATGTTTTGAAATATTCTCTGCTCATTTTTAGAGACAGAGCACTGAAACAGGGATAAGCAATTGTGTAAGCTTTTGCAAAATAGTTCTCCATTTTTAGCCATTAGTTCCTGCACTAAGACGAAGTACCCAAACTGCCAGACCCGTCACCTAACACAGAAGCTGCTGCCCAAACCTGGCTTCTACTGTCTGGCACAAAAAAAGTCAGTCTTCCACTGATGACTCCTGTAAAAGCACAAGGGTTCAGGTCTTCAGGTTAATCCAACATGGATCTTTTTGGCTGAGGCTGTTGATAGGAATTCACACTAGAGCAAAATTCACAGTTCAGTATTTTAACAATACAGAACTGAAACAGACAATACAAGAACTGCATCTGATAACACTTCCTTGGGTTTTCCTTCAGGCTCTGCCACAGATAGCTTCTTCTGTAGAAGACGTCTCAAAGCCTAAACATATAATAACTCCGTCAGCTGCAATGTGGTGATGATATTGATGAAAACCATTAAGCTGCTATGAAATGTTCGAACATCATAACGATGTGTGGCATTGACTTCTGAGGTGCTTCAGTTAAAAAACAAACTTCCTCAAATTTTGACAACAACTACATCTCTGGTGCAAAATTAACAAAACCACAACTGCTCAGATACACCAATGTTGATAGTACTGCCTATTTCACAGGGCAGAAACTGAAGCACGTGTCAAAATACCCTTAGTGATTTCTCTACAAAACAAAGCAAATGAGGCAAGTAGGAAGGAGGAAAGCTTATGCTAATGGTGGCTTTGGAGGAAGGGGCCAGGGACTCAAGAAGGAACTTGGGAGCTAGATTTACTTTTTCTAGAATCCATTAGATGCTATCATTACCTGGCTCAGCTACCTCTGGAACAAGTAGCATAAAAAGGGAGGACAAAAAAGCTGCTGGAAGATTTGCCCTCCTCCACTCTTATATGTTACTGTTTTAGTACAGGAACTGTAAATTTCAAATCCACTGAAGATCAGTGGCAAGCAAGGCTTTTGATGGAGAACATTTAAGGAAATCATCCAAGATAACCCACTTGACTCTTTGCCTCCCAACAAGTTTCTGTGGAAAGCTATGCTGATAACTCACCACACTGAACATACTTACCACATCACTTCCAGACTGAGGTTCTGGAAAGAAACTTGGATGTTCTGTGAAGCCAGAGCAGTCATTT
>JANHGB010024183.1:0-24196 GCA_026283785.1 Coracopsis vasa | reverse complement strand
AATACTTGGAGCTGACTTTTGCTATGTCACTTAGTATTGCAATAATATACAACAAGGCAGGCATAACTAGAGGTGACAGAGAAGAGTAATACAGTGATTTAGCCTTTATGGGATAAGGAGGTAAGGTAGACATGGGTTGAAAAATATGAGACTTTTTTGAATAGGAAAAGTATAGCCTGCAGTGGTCACCTCTGTAGTCACTGCTGACATTCACCAAGAGAGAATATTGGAAACTCAGTTCTTAGTTTTCCCGTTCACTCATTTTTTTCTGCATTTTCAGATCTCTGCCAAGGGTTGGGTTCAAACTAATATTAGGTGGTGCAGACCAGAGCCAGTGGGTCCTTTTACTCAACCCGCTATATGAAAACTAGGAGGCTAGAAAGCTTGTTGGTTTCTTGCCTTCTCAGCATAAACCAACATGTATTTGGTTTGGAATTCTTAAGCATGTATGCCTTCTGGAGTCTCTCTAAACAATGCTATTTATAATTTTGCATTTCTAGCTGTATGAAGGGTATTATTAAGTAGCTGAGGAAAAAATGTTGAATATGGACAGCCTTTGGCCATGCAGAAAATAGCTGGTGGTAGTTGTCAACAATAAGTAAAACTGGGCTTAGTAGGTGTAGTTTTAAAGCACATGTTTTGTCAAGGGAGTGTTGTACCTCCAAATCCAGAATTGATAATATACATAACTGACTGGTATGAGCATTCTGAAAATAATTGCCATCAGAAACTACTCTTACATATGTAGATTGTTGGATATGCTATGTAACTCCTTGAGGCTTGCCAGATAACTTCAGGATTTCTGAATCATGTCTTACAGTAACTGTGTCTTACAGCACAGTTGTCATCTTATATTGCCCATGTAGGGCATCATTTCTTCTGAAAGTTGGGGACATGCACAGGAAAACATTTTGACTAACATTTGATCTTACAGAATTTGACCGAGTAATCCATTTGTTGAACAGCTACAGTACAGATCTCACTGTATTGGTCTCTGAGACTGGAAAAGATGATGAAACAAAATTCATTTGTATAATGTAATAAAAATTACTTCCTAGAGTTGCTTAAGGAAGCAAGATGAGGTGCTTGGAGTTAGGTTTGTCCTAACAGGGTCAATCTTCAAAAAAATTTAATTAAACTTAAATTAGCTACTCTTAACAGGATTTGAAAAAAGCACATTTGATTTGTCTGTAGCTCTTCAACTTTCAGTGCCTGATAATTACATTTCAAGGTATTCTTTCAATAGATAGATATGTAATGCCTCAAATGTAATGCCTTAAAAATTGTCTGATACCTTCGTGTTTAAAACATTAATTTTTTCACCTTTGAAACCTTAAGTTATTAACGTGAGGTACATTAACAACTTAAACCATATAATCCTAGAAATTGTTAGCTTCTTATAAGCATTATTATCTTGTGGTGAGTGTGGATGACATTAAAAAAAATCTTACACTGACTTGGTGCCTAAAACAAGTAATATGTTAACTATGAATGCAGTTTAATCAGTATTGATACTGAAAACAGTCAAAGTTTTGTTGTGGTTTCTAACAAAAACTAAGCTTATATGATTATAATAACGTATATGGATGAGTGAGATGTCTTTGTGCCTGTATCTCCCAGTAATTTTTAACCTGTTTACTGGTATCAGGGATTCTTTTAGCCTAACAACTGACATTAACAGAAAGATAGAGTTTTTGAAAGAAAATTATGTTCCCAACATTCTGGGAAAAAAGGATTTTTATAATGCCCTAAGGGAAGGTGATTTTGCAAGCTTCTCTAAGAGACTGTACAACAGAAAGAGACATAATTAATGTGCCGAGTTTGGAGAGGTGTTTCAGTCGGAACCTGCACCTTTTTAACATGGGAGGACCCACAAAGAAAATATGTAAATACAGGGAACTAATCAGAGTCCTGCTTAGGAAATCAGGCTGCCTTCCTCCTTGTGTGTTCTGAATGTCTCCCTCTTCCTCACGACACATATTTCCTGTTTCTTTGTAAGATGCTGATATGTGATCTCAAAACCAGGGGCTCAGTCTTGCAGCAGTAGGAACATTTAGTTTCAGGTTATAGCTTTTGTGTTAAAAAAACCCCAAAACATTATCGTACTTGTGGTTGGCAGGCATTGTGCTTTATAGTTTATTACATTTGCAGTTTCAACTGTAAACACAGAAAAACATCTGTTTTGCTTATGGGACAGCTTATCGTTGTTATTGAGCAGTAAAGAAACCTTATGCTTTGGATGAAAGAATTTGATTTACCTATGTTATTAAGTGTACTAGGTATGTGATTAGACATCACTCTCATAAGGCATGTCATATGTTGCTATTTTATAAATCCATGTTAGCTTGTACAATCAGGGAAAGTTTCTGCAGTAAAGTCCTTAAGCAGATGCAATATGTGTCAACACATGGCTCCTAGCCATTGCCAAATCTTGATAGTATTACAGGCCTTCAAGATGAAATGTGGTTTCCTGGATAATTTGTATAATGCATCTTTGGGGTATTCATATTTTCAAGATGTATTTGGATTTACAAGCTATGAAAGATAAAGCATGCTTTGCAGTTTCTATTTTAGATATAGTACCATTTAAAATGCCAGAGGCTTCTCTTCCATACAGCGGATGGTTCTGCTCTGAGGATCTTACTCATTCATTTCTATTGGTTCTCATATCACAGAGTCTATATTAATATTGCCATAGTGAAATAGGAGTCTGACTGCTAGGAATCGCCAGGCGATCAATGAAAAATACTTTGCAACAATACTGTCCTTTTCACTTTAGTTAAAGGTTGTGAAAGCAATTTACAAACATTAATAACGCATTATGGTAAGCTGCTAAAGCTTGATTTCTGTGAGCATTCAGTCCTAGATACTCTTGAACTGACAGGAAAATGGGTAATAGCTATGCTGTGACAGTGGAAACAACTACTGCTTTGCTGGGCTCTGTTTTTTGTGGAATCCCTGGGACATCCATAAAGTTTCATTTCAAGAAATGATTAGAGGTTGCAGCTTCCCAGCTCTGGAGTTTACTTCTGGAGGCTAGCTGTGATTCTTCACTCGGGGCTCTGGTCTACCTTAAGCTTTTTATTAACTTGATCTAAATTTTGAAAGAATCTGAAGAATCCTGTCCAGGTTTGATGGGGCTTGGAGCAACCTGGTCTAGTGGAAGCTATTCCTGCCCATGGCAGGGGGTTTGGAATGAGGTGATCTCAAGGTCCTTTCCAACCAAAACCATTATGTGATTCTATGTTTCTAATCAAAAGGAAACAAAGACATTAACTGAGGAGGAAAAAAAGGTTCATTGAATCTCCTGAGAATGGAATCAGCTTTCTAATAGCAGCCTTTACCTTGACTAGGTATAGAAACTTTCTTAGGTAAAATTATCGTGGTCAACATTCAATCAGTTTTACACTGTTGAAACTGGAACTGTGAATTACGAATAAGAAAGAATAGCCAGATATTGAAAGGTCAAACAGCAAAGCCTGAGCTGTGTTTGACAGACTTTTTCTTTTCCTTTTCTTCCCCCCCCACCCTGAAGTGTTTGTTTACATTCTACAGTGTGTTCTGTATATAAATATAAACCTTTTATTCTTTATGAACAGCTCCTAGGCAAGATGGCTTAATGTAGGGTCAGAACTACCCATTGTCAGAAAGTGCCTGGCCAATTATTAAGCTTGTGTCTTGTCAGCTTCTCTCACTGGAATCTCATTCCAACTTTCACAGGATAAAAATATGTTAGAAATATATTTTGTAGTGATTCCAAGATAGGTTTACAGAGTCAGTGTAAGTTACAGAGATAGCAAGGTAGACAGTACCTTGCAATACCTAGTATTGTACAATAGTATGCTTTACTCATTTGCGCAACAAAAAACCTCATTGTGCAACAAAAACTCCTTTTGATATCAATAGAAATCCATGATTCAAAGGTGACATTTTTCACATCGTTGGGTACTATAAATCACATGCATATGTATCATTTGAATTGTGTTCTCACACACTCTGTTTCTACTTATAACATTAAACCACTGCTTTTAAATATAGAATTAAAGCATTTCTTAGAGATAAGTTGAACTATCAAGCAATGAAATATCATTACTCTTTTAATTATATACATAAAATAAAAAATACAAGTTGCCATAGAATTCCAGCAATGCAATTTTTCAGTAATTCACCATGGAGACAGTTTGTTGCAATATTCCAGAGTTCTGTCCTTTAAGATAAATGTATTTTTATGCAATTCAATTTATTTCACAATCTTTAAAGTCTCATTTTACAAATCACTGATATATTAGCTTAATCATCAGTCTGACTTTAGTCTAGTGAATGCACATATATGGTAGAGATGTTTCTTACTTCTTCCAGCATCTTCTATAATCCAGCAAATCAGTAACAGAAAAGATAAAATGAATCCTTCAAAATATGCTGACTAGAGACCAGAGATACTTACAGTGTTAATATATTTTGTGTTTGTGCCTATAGGCCATAATTTTACAGATAAAACATATTTTGGAGTAAATAAAGCTGATCACTATATCTTATATCTATAAAGATAGTAATATGTGCTTTTACTATTATTGGGAGGATTGTGTGAGTACATTCTGTGATGTACTTTGCTAGCATCAAAATGGCAATAAATGATTAAATACATATCTTCTGCCTGACGCATTTCACTTACACTTCCACAAAAGTGATCATATCCTGTGCTTTTTATCTTTTGACTATTCATGCTTTCCAGCACAGGGAGGCCTATGACAACAAACAGTTTCTGAGCTATTTGAACGCTGCTGGGGATGAGTGCTTTGCTGCCTTGCTTGGAAGGAAATCAGCACTGAATTGTCCTTTTTAGGCTGTCAGTGAACAGCAGGGCAAGGAATATCAAGATGCTAGGGGAACACAAACCACTTTAGGCACAAGGTCTCAAAGGTGCCTCTTACCCTGGTAAAATCCTACCACAGGCTTGAAGCAAGATGGTAGCTTCAAGATCTTTTGCTCAAACTGCCAAGAGTGCTTGTGCACGTGTCTGAGCCTCACTGTGTTCTAGAGCTGGGGCAATGAGGCAGAGGAGCGCAGTGTTCATTCTGTTCCTTGACAGCATGTGATCACTGAAAGACTGCTGGCCATGTTCTGCTTCATTTAAGACTACACATAACAGTGTCTTTTAGTGATGATTTTGTTAACAGCTAAAAAAAAACAGACACACATCGGAATTAGTATTCTGATAATCTCTGTTTGGTTGCCGCAAGCTCTACTGCAACATTTTCTTCCCTCTATTCCCAGAAAAATTATTTGGAGATTTTCTTGGATGCTAATTTTTATATCACTTTCAGGGGGCTTACTGTACTAAAGCTCCACCTCCAGATATTTAGATAAAACTCTGTGTAAGTAGACTGATCTCATCCTAATCCCTGGTAGACATTCTTCCAAATCTTAAAACTATGGTTGCAGTCACGTTGATATACATATGTATACTTGGGTTGTTTTTTTTTAATCTAAGTAGCTCAGTACTTGAAAGAAAAGAATAGGTGCTGCAGGTCAGGACTTAATGTAGGTAATGAAGAGTGGTAACATAACACTGTCTTAATGGTGCCTGCCTTGTGGTACATGTTAAATTCATCAGAAAAATAAAAATCTGAAAATGTGTCAAGTATGAAAAAAACTTGTATGAAAACAAACTAAACCTGCATGCGTAAGCTTTTAATTTAATTACTGTAGATTTGTTTTGTATCTGAAATACAGCATGCAAAAGAGAAAGAAATAGCATTTGCTGGAATAAAAACAGATCGTTCCAATGCACAGAAAGCTGGCCCCTGTATTTTCTATTCCTTCATTTAGGGAGATTTTATGCTTTCTTTTCAACGTAAAAAACATATCACAAAAGAAATACTGGATGTATCAAAATTGTTTTAGTAGGGTGGCTTGTTTCTTATAGTGTCAGGAAGTTTAGGGCCAGCAACGTGGGGAAATCTGGATTTGTCCAGTGATTACTCTCCCGACTTTTTCAGAAACTCTTTTGAGAAATTTGATATCTCACATCCTCAGTATCAGGAAGACTCTTTCTTTCAACTGCACAGGTACAGACCTACCAGAGTCACCCAGTTTCCACCAGTAGGATGTGCAACATTTGTGGTTTCTGCACAACATTTGTCCAGTGGATCTCTGCATATGTGCAAGCTGACTGTATGAGTAGGAATGGAGAATTTCAAACCTGTCTCAATGCCTTCTACCAGAGTTCAAGCAGCACCCAAGCATCAGCATTTTGGACGCTTAGCCATAGCTTTGCTCACTGTTATGCCCTCCCCGGAGTAACCCTAGGCAGGTCATGTCTGCAGTCATTGCTTCCTTGGAACACTATAAGATTCTCTTCAAGAAATTTGATGGCAGAACTTCTGGGGGCCATCAGCTGTTAGAGAGCAGAATTGTGCTACTAGAAAAAAGGTTTCCTGCCAGTAAAAGTTGTTAGAATACTTAACATACACCTTCATATTCTGCCCGCCTTTCCCCCTCTCAGTCTCTTTAAAACACAATTACATATCACTATGCAGAAGTGAGGGACAGATGTAGAAGGGCATGTGTGTATGTTTGTTAGAAAGCGGGGTGCAAAGAACAACTTAGTAACAAAGAGTAGATAAGCAACTATCCTGCTATGGTACCTGCAGTGTCTCAGGTATATATCAAGCTTGATAACGCTGCATTGAAGCAGGAGCATTCAAATTCCTATACAAATAGCTATACCCAGTAATACTGCATGGACATTTTAAAAGCCATTTGGAAATGGAAGTACAGACATCAGGGGAAAAGACTGAATTATAATTCAATGATCCCATATTTGTAAATTATTTAGTATCCATAACACTTTAAAATAGGATTTATTTGCTTTAATAATTCATTGAAAATTCACAGTAGGTATCTATTAATAATACAGTGTCATTAACATGGATTTTGTCCAATTCCTATTTCTCTTCTGTTAAGCTTATTGGTCTGTTTTATTGCAGCAGCTAGAAACGCTGTTTTAAACAACACTGAAAGGAAGCCTATTACCTTGTTTCCAAAATAAAATATAAAGATATCTGTGGAATACAAAACTTCAGTTTTAGGTCAGGAATAACTACACAAGTAGAATTAAGCATACGTTCCTACTTAGATGGACACTAAAAGTCACTATGCAGAAAAATACTTAAAGTATTCATACACTTAGATTTGAGTCTTGCCACTAAAATCAATGGAATGACCTTTATACTTATTGGTATAATTATCCTATTAAGACACTTACTTTAGTATTCTGCTGATTCAGAGCCAGATTGTTCAAGCTCTCTGCAGAGGCAAAGCCTATCAGAAATGTACCATTTCCACTCTGTTTACCAAATTCTTTAATAATACATCATTAACTTCATCTGTTTCTTGTATTCTAATATATAAATTAGCATTCTCTCTACAAGAATTGTATAGGTATTGCTTTACAAATGTCGCTTTTATAACAGTAACAATTAGTAGGGTGGGCCTAATAATTTATCAGTCTGCATTCAGACTGTTTTCTTGTTTTTATCAAATAGGTTTCATAAGCTGCAATATTCTGACATTTGAGGGTTTGTCTAGGTGATCTTTAAAGGTCCCTTCCAACACAAACCATTCTATGATTCTATGACACATTATCTGAAAAAATGTGCTGTAGAGCAACAAATCTTGATGCTTTCAAGAAAAAAAAGCCAATATCTGGTTAGTGTTATTGCTAAAGAGGCTAGGATTGTAGCTCTTAAGAAAGCAGATCTGTTCATTCCCCTGAGAAGATTAGAAACAAATATACAGCAAATAAGTCATTCTGGCTGTGATGATTTCATTTAAGCACTCTAACAAGTAAAAAAATGATAAAAAATAGAAGCAATGGGATGGGTTGATTAAGTCCATATCCAGAACTGCACATTGTAACAGCACAGGTGATTTTTCCATTAGTCTGCTGCTGGTGATGTCAGACTTACTGGTGGCTATTGCAGCTTCTGCTATGCGTGTGTTTGTGTGTGCACCACCCATCTGCTACATAACTTTTTGGAGAAAGTACGTGGCACACTGTCATAAATACATTTTGAAGCAAGGGATTCAGTGCACTGAGTGCACACAATAGTGTTCAAACACAAATGGGAGTTGGACCAAGAATACTAATTCTCAGTAGTATTTGCTTTGGTTTG
Organism: Coracopsis vasa; assembly: GCA_026283785.1. Classification (NCBI taxonomy): domain Eukaryota; kingdom Metazoa; phylum Chordata; class Aves; order Psittaciformes; family Psittacidae; genus Coracopsis; species Coracopsis vasa. The sequence continues at coordinate 16,019 of JANHGB010024183.1, read as the reverse complement.
TGTTGGTGCTGCAATGGGTAAGTGCAGGATAATTGACACAAGAATGTATAGACGTGTTTTGATGTTTAGCGCTGTTGGTTTGAAACTGCTCTTTAGTTCTGCTAAAGGACCAAACCAATGGAACCACTGTTGGTGGTGCCTGCAGTTCCTGGCTCTCCTTGATGTTAGGTGAGAGAGGAGGCATGTTTATTTCTTGCTTTCACAGAAGAGTGGCTATATTAAGTTTTGCCAGTTTTTGGATATTTCCTGTTTTGAGCAGTTCTCAAACTTTACCTGGTACAATGCCTCTAACAGTATCCTGAGATTACCAATACTCCTGAGATAAATTGAGTTAAAAATCCTGATAAATCCTGAGGTATGATGGTGTTTTATGATTGTTCTTTAAACCAATGCATTTTTTCTTTTAGTAAGATTAAGATGTTTGTCTAAATAAAAGTAGAAAGGTTTTTATGGAATCATAGTAAACGATTCATTTGGACACTGATTTGTTTTCTTCACTACTGAACGTTACTTGCATGCAAATGTCTGGCTTTAGACTAAAGCATGCATTATATCCCTGTCTTGAAGCTTTGCCTTCTTTATGATATAAAGGTTTTCCTGCCCTTTGTATTAACTGGATCAACATTATTCAAAGATAGTTATGTGTGTGTGTACATTTCAGTGTTCAGAAGTCTATAAACACACAGTATTTAATTTATAGAAATGGCATGCAAACTTAACACACCAAAACAATGTTTTGTGGTAAATCATCTTGCATCCTCCTTAGTTTCACATGCATTAAGTACAAACCATGAAAACAGTGGTGTAGTTAATAGGGAAGAGTCTTCCAGAAACACATAACCATGTAATCCATATCCCGCTACATCTATGCACTGTGAACTGAAGGGAGAAATTTATTTTAAGATATTCATAGCAAAACTGGTACAGATTTTGAGGCATTTGTCTCTTTATTCTTTCCCTTACCAATTCTCAGCCAGTGGACAAGGACATAGTGTGTTGCTACTGTTTTGTGATTCATTCCTCATAAAACAATCTGTTCTTTTAGTGGCACTTGTTATTAATCAAGGTTTTTTCCCTCCATTAGAGTCGTTGTTGGCTCAATCACTTCAGTATATATAATCACTAACTTTTTCCATTACACTAGTGAGTAGGTGCTCTTATACGTCTGTCAAAGGGATGCTGGTACATTTAGTGTGATGCTTTGCAATTTCAGTGAGAACACTAATGGCTGAAGTGTGATTGCTTTTTTCTTTTTTTCTTTTGAGTGAAAAAAATATTATATGTTCTCCTCAGAGAGAAAAGAGAGAGAAAGGATGGAAAGTTCCAAACTCAATTTATTTTTGTATCATTAAAATGTTCAAAAGTACAAAGGAATGCTCTAGCAGAATCAATCATTTCATAATGTATCTGCAGAGACACTAGACTTGCGTATCCTAAAGAGAATGCTGAAAAGGCTGAAGTATCAATTTTATACAATAGTGTGTGCATCTGCAGAGTACAGCACAAAACCTCTCATTCTTACAAATGAAATGGAGGAGGAGGAGGAAGAGTAAGGGTGTGTGTAGATAAAACCTTTACTGATATGCTGTTTCTTTCTGTGCATAAATGCTACCATTTCTGCCTGGAAGAAACAGAAAGACAGGCAAAGGAGACATAATACATTATCAATTAGGTATTGATGATATATTTTAATGCAAGAAGGTAATTGTTTAGGTAGTCCAGATTTTTTTTTCTGAGCAATGCTCCAAAAATGAATCAGTCTTTTCATGCAAGTGATGTTTGTTCTCTAACACTTGGAGACCACTCTGACAGACTACTTAAAAATAAAGACAAAAGAAAGAAGTAAAAATAAAAATGAAAAGTAAATATGTGGTCACACAGCCCCTGTTTTCAAAATTGGGCTTCTCATCAGGTTTTCTGTGAGTTTTTCAATTACCTTTTTGTTGATTTCCACTGACGGCTGCTCTTTTCCTTTCCAGACTCCACATGTTACCTACTTCTTTTTTTCTATTCATTTTTAACTGAGTCTTATTGGTTTTATTCTATAATACAGTTAAATTCCAACTTTTCTTTATTCTTCTTCTGTCCTTCACCTTCTTAGTAATTGTTTTGTAGAGATCTGATGAGAAATCTTCCATTCCCAAACTCGAAACATTATTAGTTTTTCTCTTGGAGGAATTCTGCACCGTAGCTGAATTTTACTGCATCAAAGCGTCTTTCAAAATCCTGATATAATTTGTCTTTATCTCTTAGCTCATTTAATCTACCATGCTTACCCTTTGCATATTTTCCCCAATTAGGTTTTCATCCTTTAGCTTTGCCTCTTTTCCCACATAGTTCCATACTTCTGCACTGGCTGTCTTTTTACCATTTTCTGCTCCTGCCCTTTGGAGCTTTCCTCACAGCCATCTCTAATCCACCTTAAACATTTATGCACTCCATTATTGAATTTCTATCCTAACTTGTTGAATAATAAACTATTTGTGAGAGAGATCAACTATATTGTTTTTAATCTCATGTACATTTACCGTAGTACTTAAAAAATATGTGGTGGACCTATTTGTTCACTGAATTTTTTATCCTGTGTCTTGAAACTACAATTTACAAATACTTCAAAATTATTATTACATGTGAACTAGTATTAATAAAATATTGTTATTCTGAAATATTTCATATGCTTTTATTTTATCCTGGATATGCAGATCTCCTTTGAAAACATAGGAAATATGTTCTAGTATCTTTCCATATGTATCTCCTACGTCTGATTTGTTCCCTTACACTTGATACATGTTAGCAACACTCCATTGTGCAGCATTTCAGTGAACATCACATTAACAATGATATTTTTGTTTAGTTTTCTATGGATGTGACAGCTAATTTCCAAATGAACAGGAAGTTCCAAGGCATCAATCTGCTTGCTGAAGATGGCAAGCACTGGATACCCATTAATGCTGCACTTCTCCTATCTCGGTGCTTGTGTAGGGGGATGAAGGTGCAAAGGGAGCAGCCAGGGCTGTCATGTGCAGAAGGACATGTCACACTGCTGCTGTGGGCTTCTCTTCCTCCCAGGCAACATTGAACAGTCATTGCTTCATCCACACACAAATATTTTTAATCTTTTGCTTCAAAGGGAACAGCTAGTGCTGTTCATAATATTTTGAATGTGATGATGCTATGATAATTCTTAATATGGTCATGGTATCATTTCTTAACACACTGAGGCTGCTGTGTTAGGACATACTGGCTCATTAGATCCCATAGCTACTTTCTGATATTCCTTTTGGAAAAGAAATACATTCAAATGAAGTATTTGAGTACACATTTCATTTTGGTGCAGCATGGATCATTACGCTATGTAACTACCATTAAGGAAATGGCTATTATATAGAACCTGATTTTTATGTTTTTTTTGCCATGGAAGGCTTAGGAATGCCTTTTTCCTCTCTGAAGGCAAGTTTGCCTGCTACAGGGACCTCCCCTCTGCCCTAGCTTGGAAAACTTTAGTGAAACCTGCACCATCCATAGGGAAGATGTGGCACCAGCCCCATGGCCACCCTGTTAGTGGGTGGTTGGTGTTGGTTAGCAGAGTGATGACAGCCCTGGTTAGATTCTGAGGGGACCTCAGGAATAAAGCTTTGCAGATGAGTTAACAAGCTGGACTAATTAGAAGGTTACTAATGTGGGTTAGGATGGAACTGCACTGTCTGGGTATGAATGGCTACAAATGCTGCAGCAGCTCCTATCTCACCTGGTTTTTAATGAACGTGTTCGTATTGAAGAGCAATATTTTCTTCCTGTAGGGATTTTCTTGGTTTGGGGAGAAGTGTGATGGGTGTCAGCAGGTGCAGCCAATCCTGTCCTGTTAGCCTTGTTTGTGTCTAAGCTACATGTTCAGCTGGGTGACACAAAAGGTGTAGGCAGTAAATTGCTACTTATTCCAATATAGTTATCTTTTTTCTTTTTGAATATGTATTTAAAGCTTTTATTAATATTATGATGGAAAATAGAACCTATTTTAAGGTATGTGATGTCCTGCATTGTATAATTTATCTGTGTAATTTCTAAATAAGCTAATGAAGTTATTGAGTAATTGCACTGCATCCCTCACAGCTTTGCTCTTTTGCATATCTGAAACAAGCAATGATATATGCTGTCTCTTACAGAAGAGGTGTGGAATATCTTAATAGCCATTATGCAATTATATTTTGAGTTACACAGCTAATGGGATTTATTGGTATTCCTGTATTTGTTTTGTTTTCATTTATGTCTAGTTTGGCTTATATAAATCTGAACAATATAGTGGTTTAACTGCCAACAGAATCTAGGCTGAAAGCCAGCTTTTAAGGGGTAATAGTCTAATGCTAAAGTAATGTAGTGTATGAATCTAGTGGGAGGAGAGGAGGATGCAGGAAGGACTGTATGGGCTCTGACAATAAATTACCGTGTTCTATCTCTCCCTCTTGGAATGTCATGCTTTAACTGTAAAGAGCTGAGGAAGACTGTCTTTTCTAGATCATTGTGTTTCTATTGTTACTTTTTTCTACTCAATATTACTCTAACATTTTGGAGAGAGAATCTATCAATAGCATGATTTAAATAAAAGTAAGAATAGGTGAATTGGGTTGGGTAGGATTTTAAGAAAGCAGCTGTAGCCCGCAGCTGTAGGTACTACAATCAATTAGATGATTTAAGGTGCAGGCCCTCTTGGGTTTTGCTGCACTGTGGTGGTTGGTTGTTGAATCAAGAAGTTCTTTCCTGAAGAGTTTATTTCTTCCTCTATGATGAAGCGTTTCAGGCATTGCAGAGCAGAAGTTTTGATGTGCAGTGTCCTGTTTTAGCAGTCAGCCAAAAAAACTGTAACTGAAAAAACTACTGTATCGTACCTGAAGATCAGTCCTGTGCCATTTCAGAAATATTCTATTTATGGTAACCATCTGATACGTCCTTGATTCGTGTGGTATCATGAACGTCTGTTTGCCTGCTTATTTTAGAAAATCAACTATAGACAAGATTTCTGATATTGTGTGAAATCAGTGTGATCATGGAGGAAAAACACATGAAATATCACTTACACATGGTATCGTCATTAAATGATACACAATTATACATGGACAGTTTTATACACACAGCAGTTGCTCTAAAATACTTACAAATGATGTCAGTTACAAATACTATGAATCTCCTGTTGAAGATGGCCTGTGTTGTACCTCACTGTGCATGTGCAGCCATTCCACCTGAGCTCACTTGTCCATTGCTTTAAGAATCCACTGTGTTTGGTCATAGAAGTTTTTAGCCAGTTTCCAGTTATTGCTTTGTCCTTGCATTGTACAGCAGCCATAGTCTTTTCTTGTATGCACTGTTCAAAATAATCTGTCCCACTGGAGATGTATTCTTGGTCCCATTTTTAATTTTAAATCACAACAGGTACCAAATTTGTGGTTACAAATCAACTGAGATTATTTCATATTGTCATATATGTAACACTTTGCACACATTCCTGTTACTAAATGAGTTTCTTTCTCTCTTTGTTATAAAATATGTGTGCCCTTTTCCTCTGGCTGACAAGCCACAGAAGTTCAGCAGAATGGGCTATGGCAAACTGATGCTCAAGTCTGATGCTCTTAAGAGATCTAAGACATTAGAACTGATGTTGCAGGGGTGCATCCTCGCTCCATCCATGTGCAAACAGCCACTTCACTTTTGCCTAGGATTGTTCTAGGCTTCTACTGAGGAAGAAATATAAGCACGCTGAGTGTGTGATTTGTACCCTTCCCAAATTCATTGCCTTTCTTAAAATACTTAGCTGAATTTAGTGCTCAGTTTAAAAATGCTATTTCAGTAATTGTTTAAAGGCCAACTGGTGAGGCACTAAACAAAAGCTATCATGTTTGTAAAGCAAAAAGCATTTTCCGTAACAGCTTCTAGCTATTTTGTAGTGTGGTGGGGGATGGGAAGACTTTGAAACCTACTCTGTGAATCATTCCCAGCATTTCGTGTTACTGAAATGTGAATATTACTTTTAAATGTGTAACTGTGCTATTAGAACCTTCTGTGATTTAGAGAGAGCTTTCGGAATACTAAAAAGTCATTATTTACTTTCTTCCAGTCTATTAGTGCAGAACAATCCTCGCACAGGCTCTGCAGTGGCAGGGTTGATTGGTTCTCAGTGGACTTGTCTTGTTAATAGGAGAAAAGAGGCTCTCGCTGGTGTTTTTGCTTCCATGACTTCTCCAGACAGCTAATTGTGTCACATTTGAACCAACTCCCTAGTGTGACAAAGTATGTATCCTCAGACCTTTATGTTAAATGAATGTCTATTCCTCACAAGTGCCAGAGCTTCCAGAGTTTACCAAACATCAAGACTGAACAACACTGACTAAGAGATATCATCTTCCTTTAGCTCAATGAAATCCCAATGTTATAACGCTGGGAATCTCTCTATCCTTGGCAAGGTTAGGCAGCTTTGCTGAATCTCATAATTTTTCTCTTCTATTTCACTTCTCCTTGCACATGCTCCTGGAGCAAGCAAATATTTACAGGATGGGGCTTGAATCACTTTGTCTTCTGAAAATGGAGTTCCTAATGCTCTCTTTAGCTTCTCATTTGTTAAGCTTCAGAAGTGCTCTTACATAGGGCTAGTGTAGGGTAATTATATTCTCCAACATAGCTGCAATAAATGTGAACTGTTAGAAAGTTTTGCTGCAGTAGCTCTGCAGCTAGGAATGAATGAAAAAGAAGTGCTCAAAGGCAGTGTTTACGTGGAGTTCCTTGCAATACTACTGCCAGTGGCTATTTATTGAACTTTAAATACATATGTAGCTGCTGTCTGTCAGTCGTAGTATCTGAAATGGCAATACAGAACAAGTCAAGCACTGAAAGAAAATACAGGCCATCATTAAGGTTTAAAGAAGTGTCTGAAAGTCATTAAAACTATATTTTCACCTGTATGTGTTGAGCTGAGATCCATTAAAAAAAGGATTTCTGCTAATGTAACTGTTTGACAACAGCAACAGCAAAAGCCACATTCTGTGTCTGTTTAAATTGCTACAGTTATGTCCCAGTTTTGTCTGGGATAGAATTAATTTCCTACTTATGAAGTTAAATACAGTGGTATGGTGCTGGTGCAGTGCTGTGTTTTGGATTTGGTATGAGAAATATGTTGATAAGGCATTGATGTGTTAGTTGTTGCTCAATAGTGTTTACTCCAAATCAAGAGCTACGCTCTGCCAGTGAGGAGGAAGCCAGGAGGGAGTGGAGACAGAATGGCTGATTTTATATTTTGATTTATTTCAGTTATTAAACTGTTCCTATCTCAGGTTTTATCTTTTCCCAATGTTCCTCCCTATCCCACAGGAGAAGGGGGGAGGGGGCAGCAAGCATCTGTGTGCTACTTCAGTTGTCAGTTGGGGTTAAACCATGACAGGTTGTGAGGTAGTGGTAACTATTAGCTTCTTTTTGTGATGGCTTATAAATATTAACTAATGTGCAGATCATCTCCAAAATTGTACGTTGAGAAGGGTTTAAGGGAGAACTGTTCTTTTTATTTCAAGCATTTCAAAGACTTAGAGAATATTTCAAGGGTACAGGTTCATTTTACATCAGCTCATGTGTGCCTTTGTGTCACACAGGGTAGTTCTGCTCCCTCCCCTTAGATGTAGCCAGCATGTCACTCTGCTAGTGTCAGGTTTGCTGACAAATGCGGTTTAGGCAAGTCTAAGGGTTCCTTTATGCTTTCCCTCACATTTACTTCATGGGTCATTCAAAAGAATGTGTTACTGATTTCTGTGTCACATACCTGAGAAAGCTCCACAACCGATTTTACAAGGCTCACATTGATATTTAACATCCAAAATCCTGCTTGAATATAGTGATGCATATATCTTGCCCCATTAGGGAGAGATCCCCAATAGGTGTGAGATTCCGTTAAGCATCTCATGCCACCCTTTAGTGTCTCAGCGTCCCACCCGGATAAAATTTACCTGCAGGGAAAAGAAAGTTTTTTGAAAGTTAGTGGAATTTGAAAGCTGTGGGATAGTACTGACACTTGGGTCCGACTGCACAAAGGCTGTTGTAATCGTGTAGTGAGTCTTACCTAATGGTACACATTTATGTGTGCTTCTTAAATTTGACAGCCAAGCAAATAACCAGCTTTTGTAACAACATATTATCTCAGTGTGTTCGTAACTTTTAATGAATGAAATAAAACATGACAATATAATTTTGGGTTTAACTACGGAAGAAAGACGTGTTTAAGTTTTGATCTGGATGATAAATGGGGCATTTTTCAATCCAGTTTTTCATGATTTGAGTGAGAGTTATGTGGTTAAAAATGATTTCAACAAACATATAAAATTGGTGGTGGCCATTTATAATATGAACCACTAACAATTGAATAATATCTAGTTTATTTTCTCCAGGGTATAGTATCTAGTTTATGAATGCACTTGGACTTCATAAATCATTCTCAAGAGCAAAAGGGAGAAAAATGAAAAATCCATTTTCCTTCAACCCTTTGGGTCTTTATTTAATTTTTAATGGAATAGAGAGGATACTTCATCAGTGGCAATGGTAGAGTAATGGCTTTACACTGGGGGAGGGTATATTTAGATTAGATATAAGCAAGAAGGTGGTGAGACACTGGCACAGGTTGCCCAAAGAAGCTGTGGCAGCTCCAACCTTGGCAGTGTTCAAGGCCAGGTTGGACAGGGGTTTTATCAACCTGGTCTAGTGAGGAGGTGTCCCTGCCTGTGGCAGGGTGTTGGAACTGGATTATACTTAAGGTCCCTGCCAACCCAAACTATTCTGTGATTCTGATTTTGGACACACATCTTTGCAAAAGCAAACAGAACAAAATCTTAAAGTACCACCACTAAAAATCCCAAACCCACAGTCCAGAGCAAATAAAGCAAAGGAGCTGCCTTGAGACACAAAACTTTTAAAATTAAATGTATTTTTAAAGCATTTAAAGATTTGTCAGTTACTTAATTTAGCTGTGAAATGTTCTTTTAGAACATACAACAGAATGCAAACAGTCAATATGAAGCATTTACATGATCTTTAGGTGGCCTAATACTTATTTCAGAACACATCACGGAATCACAGCCTGGTTTGGGTTGGAAAGGAAATACTATGTATTTTCTTTCTAGTTCTGGCTCACATGACAGTGGGAGCTCTGGGATCAGAACAGCTCTGCCTTGAATGTGATATCTGTTCTTTTGTTGTGTCAGACATTGACTATAAAGCTGTGTATATGTCCTAGGACAGCATCACTCAAAATTCAAATAACTAAATTCTGCTAAGTGAAATAGTATAACATGTTAATATTGTGTGAGGTCAGAAAAAGGTTTTTCTCCTGTTAATTTAAGAGTGAGCTTTCACAGTTCAAGGCACAATAGTGTCATTGTATTTTACACATGTACCCTTGTATTTTAATTTGTTAACACTGATATTACTGAGATCATCCTCCAACTGATTCTGATCAGAAGGTACCAATAGGAATAAAAAAGGTAGTGGTGTTTGAAGGGTGATGCTGGTATCCTTTGGTTTTTTATTCCAAAAATTAATTATCCTTAAAATATGTGCCTTATTTCCAGGTCACATTTGTCCATCTTGAGTTTCTTGTTAGATTATGCTTTGCTGTCAAGATTTATACTTCTGTCAGTTTGGGGGGTTTGGTTTTTTTTTCTTAGACAGACATTTAAGTGCTCTCACCAACTGTCAGTCCTTTCCTTCATAAATGTTGATTGTTTGGCATTTTTCTAATGTTATCAAAGTGTTCTGTTAAATGTGACTGTCAGGAACAGATTCAGTTGTTTGGTGTGTGTCTTGCCCTATTTCATGCACTAGAATAGGGAAATTTGTTGTGGCTTTTTTTTTTTTTTGGCAGAAAGAAGGAAATCTTGCTGTTCAGTTTTTAGCAGGAAAACTACCTGTGTTATGTAGTCATCACATCATTGTTTTGCTTTGAGCGACCTGGGCCTACTGTCAGCAATACATAATACCTCTCACTTTCACTAAGAAATCTCCTCGTCCATACAGTAAGTCTTCTATACAGGGGGAGAAGGAAAAGCTCTCATTCTCAGACTAATGGAATATATTTCTAAGAAATATTTCTATTGCAGCCATTATTAACTTGGGTTTCAGTGCATCATTCAGATTGCAAGCATCTAGTAGGTTTCTAGTAACTCTTTCAGAAAGACAAATCTAGATCATCTTAGTGCATTACACTCACTCATCTTTATATATTGTTGCATTTTAAAGGTCCATTCAAAGAATAAAAATTGGAGCTTGAATTACATTACTGATCAACAAGTAATTCAGTCCAGACTAATGCTTATCTTTAGCCCTATGCCATCATCCTTAAATATTTCAGCAGTGACTTTGCATATTGCCTGCACTGCCATACTTAAACCAACTATGAAATTGCAGCTATTTCATTGTCCAAGGAACCAATTTAATATTTACTGCTACTTTACTTTTGATGGCACTAATACTACTACTTGCTTTTTCCTTTCTGTTGTTGCTAGAACATGCTGATGATTGTTTACTTCCCTCTTCTAACATGCTTTCAATAACTTGTTGCAATGTGTGGTATTATAATGCTGCTCATGCCAATCATATGTAGAAGTTGTATATTCAATTTTTTATACATTTGTTACACACAGGACAGTCTGTGTAAACTAAAGTATAAAGCATCAACTCTCAAACAGCATCTGAAAACTTCATACAGTATTCAGAATCCTGTCTTCATTGTGCTTCACCAGCAAAAAGACTTTCTGCATAGGAAGCCTAAACATTCTTTACACCTATTAGTAGCTGAATCTCTCACTGTGGAAAACCAACTCTCAGTGGTTTTTTTCCCATGCACTGTGATTAGTTGTTTTCTTGCCTTAGATGGCAGTTCTGCTAAATTTTTATTGCTTCGTGTGCTCATGGCTCATTTACTGTTTTATTTTTCTTCTGTTTGCTTACTGAGTAGATTTATTACCTTTGCATGAAATAATTCTTTTGAGATAACTACTTCCTTCCACAGAGGATTCTTCACTTTTAAATTATTCTGTGGTTTTGGGTTTCCATTACTCATATACCAAATGTTGCTAGAGTCTTTGTGGCTTCTGAAAAAAAGGTGAAACAATAAGAATTAGAAGAAACTCAGCAAGGAAAAAAACAACTTACTTTATAAGTAAGTTTTTAGACCTTTGTCTTTAAAGGAAACTTCCCTGAATGGCAATTTTCTTCAGAAACTAGAAATTCTGGTGTTGCATGTGATTCTTGGTACTTGTTTTCAGAGGAGCTCGATCAGAATGCTCAGTGTTCTGAGGAGCTCAACTCACATATATTCCTCTAGATAAATATAAGGTCAGATTTTCAAAAGTAATTAAGCACTGCACAACTGCAGGTAATCCTCAGTCTGGTAGGATTTGGTTAGGAGCACATGTCAAGTCTCTGCTCTGAAGCTATTGAGACAGGCTAACAGTACAAAGCAAACAGCCATTTTGCAGATTGAAACAAAAAAATGTCTCCAAATTCTAAGTCAAAATCTTATAGCAGTAGGTTAAACAGTTATTGAATGTTTTCACTGTACAATCTGACCACTTATTAGGTGATGCTTGCATTAGAAGGGTAGCTATTTTAAAAGAGAGTTATTTCTACAGAGCACTCTAAAATTCAGGCCAGCCTACTTTTGTAACTTATTGTAGTTGTAAGGTTAGCTGTCAGAGACTTCTGTTTGGTTTACCTACATATAGTTAAATTGCAAATAAACCTGTTTTCATTTAGAGTACACAGTAACCTTAACATTAGGAATAGTCTTAGCATGATGAAAAACAGATGGGACGTGAACATATTCCTTAGGAACAATGCAGATAAAGGGTTGCATGAGCAACTGGATACAAGTCTTGTCACAGATATTACATTGCTGTGTATCACTGAACACCAGCTAATTAAAAAGTGCATTTAGCCAGAGGAATTATTTTTATGAATTCACAAATATGCTTTAAGCAAATACAAAGAAAAGTAATAAAGCTTAATTTACTTTTGAACACTCCACCCCATCTGCTGTATACCTATATATTAGCATTAAGATTATCCAGTATTATTGTTGTATGCCTTTTTTCAAAACATGTTCAGCTCATTAAAAATAGAGAAGTAAATTCTCATATTCCCTAGAACGTGGCTGTGAGCAGCAAATTCAAATGCTGATGAAATAACTGTTTTGTTTAATTTCCAAAGTGCAGTGTGTAATGTGAGAGCACTCCAACACACTTCATTAATTTGTAGATGAAATTAAAGGGGCTTCTTATCTTCATATTGCTGCATAAAGTAACTGCCATGTCCATTCCTGTGGACAAATGATTCCCCTAGATAGTGATGATGGATTTCTTATCTTCTCTAAAAGGAAGAGTAGGAACAGAAAATTGACTTTTTCTCTCCTACACCTACCATCGTGTCTACAGTGGTGTGAAATTCTGCTTAAGAGTGTACTTGAATTGTGTATATGTGAACCTTAAAAGGTGGATGCAGAATGACTGCTGAACACAGACCATGTAGACAGAGCTGTGTAAGTCATTCAATTTTATTTGATTCTGTTGCAGTTCTCAGTCTTCCAATTTTCTGAGAAGCAGCTAGATCAAACTAGTTAGTGTTTTTCCTCCATATTTATCTACTAAATTCAAGCCTGCTTAAAATTTTACTTTCAAGTAAAAATAATGATGTTTAAACTGAAAATACAAAAAAAAAAAAAAAAAAAAAAAAGTGTGTTCTAATAAGCTTGTATTCTGCTCTTTGTAAAGTAGGAATTCACTGGTGAATTACTGTATAATTGAGGCTTCCCTTGGGATTCCCCCATCCCCCTCTCCCACTCCTTGAGCATATTGCCTCAAACAGGAGGTTGCTGTCTATTGCCAGGAAGCCAAGTTATTCACCCAGTAACCCACCCACATGCAAATCAGCCCTGGCACTCCTCAGGATCAAGTCCTAGCCTCTTTCTGTCTAGGCAGTTGCTACAAGTCCTAGCCTCTTTCTGTCTAGGCAGTTGCTACAGATGATAAGCTCTCCTCTGCAGAAGATGCCAGGCAAACAGCACAATTGTCCTGCACCCTTGGCTTTTCTACTTTATTTCTAAGCACTGTAGTAGTTCTCTCTTCACTCTTCTTGGATTCCTTAGACTCTTAAAATAGCACATTTGATGTATGCTGTCATCCATGAGGACATACATAAATTCCAGTGTTCCATTGAAGCTTAAGATGCCTTAAGCTAATACAAGAAAAAATTAAATCTAGTACTGTACTCATTTATATTCAAGCTGGGCTGCCTGTGTACCTCTTCAGCTTCTGCTTAACTTTTGTCAGTTATCACAAATGTACAAACCATCACTGTGCGCTGCTGGTTCTGACGAGCCCATCTACCAGATAATTTTATTGACAACTCCTCCACTACAGTTGCTGACTTGCAAATATCTGATCTGTGAAGAAAAAAACCCTTTCAGGTAGCTCTGCCCCTGGAGCTTGCCTCACCAGTGCTGCATTAGTAGCCTGCATTTTACATAAGTTATTGGCTGAAATAAGATTTAAGTGATGTATTCAGAGACTTATGACTAGGAAAGCAGAACCAAATAATTTAATGCAAAGAATTTAGCTTTTTGTTTTTGTGGGAGAGGAGGAGATATTTTTATAAGTGATTTGTTCTCCTGGAGTGAATTTGCTGTGCAAGACACAACATTGCTGGTGGGAGATCATTTGTGATGCTGAGAACATTTTGTTGTACATTTGAGCTGAACAGATAAATACTGATTTGAAATATGAAACTAACTCATTATATAGGTCTTTGATAAGGTGCTTTTAACTCTGAATTACCTTGTCAATGCAGCACTTTTTTTCAACAGTCTCCGAATTCAACATGGATTATACAGCTGTAAGAATTCTTACAGGGTGTACAGTCAGCACAGTGTTGCAGATATTACTTTCAAAAATGTATTCAAATGCAGGCTTTTGAACTGTCCATGCACTGCTACTCAGTGCAGGTTTTGCCCACTAAACATTATGATTAATAGCAAACCCATAATTTTCTTGTGACTTTCCTGTTGTAAAAGATCATCCCTAAGTCTCTCCAAGTACATGCTGCTTTTCTGCTTTGAATTTTAACAGAGAAAACAGAAAAAAACAAAAACCCAACCCAAAACCTTGCTGTTTTCTAACCATTTCTTATGCCTTGATCTGTCATGTGGCATGGTTTGTATTATTTAGCATTTTTTAATTCAATATGAAAAATTCCTTTAAGAAACAACTTTATGTGGAAATATTTCTTCTTTCAATTTTTCAAGTATTTGAGTCAAAAAGCTGCAATAATTCATGTAGGAAGAATCAAGACAGCACTGAACTGTTTCCTTCTACACATGAGCTCACTGTGAATTTTTAGTCTTATTTCATAGAAGGGAGCAAGATGGCGAGGAGTGCTATAAAACACTAGGGACTGGAAGCACAGTACAGGAATATGAGGGAGCGATAGGTCAGCAGCAGGCAGACAGCATTGAGAGATGGAGGAAAACTGACAACTTCCCTGAGCAAAGCTGTAGCTCAAATGTATTGAAAGGGAAGGGTTGCACCTTTGTCTTTCATTTTCTTTTTGATGGTGTTTGAACACTACAGAATACTTGTTCAGTGGAGGATGTAGTCGAGAGTTCATTGGTGTAGTCCAAAGAGTTTGTTGGGAGTACACAAGGGAAGAAAAGGATGCTTTGAGGAATACTTTTTCTTTGCCTAGAGGCTCTGTATTTGAAGTAACAGAATTACATGTAAAATCAAAATCATTCCAAGCTGTACCAACATAAACATTTTTTTCCTTGTTGCTTCCTGAGATTATTCTGTCTTTTATACTATTTTAATTCATTTTGGGATTGTGCATTAGGCTTGCATTTCAGATGTTAATTTCTTTTTTTGTACTCTTCCTATTTTTCTTTCCTTCTTCCTATTTTTCTAATGTCCAGCAGTGCTTAAATCTGTATAAAAATCAGAATCCTATTAAACAATATCACAGTGCCAAAACTAGAATTGCATGCAGTGAACTGCACTGGGACGGTTTGCTGGTAGGAACGCTGTGGTAGGCTTTCCTGGGTTCTTTGTTTTACCCTTGCACCAATCCGGGATAGCTTTTTTTTAAGTATCCTTGTTTGCAGAGGAATAACAACTGCGTTGTTGAAAACAAATGAAGTGAGAATCTGCTGTTAGTCTTGGAGTCTATTATTAACAAATGTTGGAACATTTTAGGAGCTAAGTTTAGAAAACCATTAATACACGTTACCAGCTTAGTAGCACTCCTGGAACTTACTGTGAGCAAAAATTGTATTAATGCAAAAAATGTGTGCTAGTGAATTACCAGAAGAAATGCCTTTGGGATGGAAGTATCTACCCATTTACAGTAGATTATTAAAGTAGTGCAATGATTTCTACTAATCCCAAGAAGACTCCCAGATGTTTAGAAAGACAAAATCACTTATCTAGAAGAGACCCCTTGTTATATCTCAAGGGCAGAGTACATTTAGTTCTGTTTTAGTTCAGAACCTTGTCCAGTTGTTTTGGATAGCTCCAAGGATAGAGGTCCCACAACTTCTCTGGACCCCTGTTAAAGTATCAGGCCACCTTCATTGTTAAAAGATTTATTTCTTATATTTAGTGGAATTCCCCATACTCCAACATGTTTTTGTTGCCTCTTGGCCTGTCTGCATGCCTCTCCAGGAAGCGTCTGGCTGCATCTACTCTATATTCTCCCACTATGTAGTTATAGATGGCAATAAGATCTCTCTTTTGTCTCTTTTCTCCAGGCTGAACAAAGACAGCTCCTTTCCTCCCCTCATGTGCCGAGTACTTCATCCAAGTTACCATCCTTGTGCTGGTCCCTTTGCAGGACCTCATTCCAATATGCCTATATTAGTCTTAGAATCATAGAATAGAATCATAGAATAGTTAGGGTTGGAAAGGACCTTAAGATCATCCAGTTCCAACCCCTCTGCCATGGGCAGGGAC
>JANHGB010024182.1:0-14361 GCA_026283785.1 Coracopsis vasa | reverse complement strand
GGCACTGGAATGGGTTGCCCAGGGAAGTTGTGAATGCTCCATCCCTGGCAGTGTTCAAGGCCAGGTTGGACAGAGCCCTGGGTGACATGGTTTAGTGTGAGGTGTCCCTGC
The DNA here is from genome assembly GCA_026283785.1 of Coracopsis vasa. Lineage (NCBI taxonomy): Eukaryota > Metazoa > Chordata > Aves > Psittaciformes > Psittacidae > Coracopsis > Coracopsis vasa. The sequence goes on along the minus strand of JANHGB010024182.1, from coordinate 14,250 downwards.
CCATGGTAGGGGGGTTGGAACTTGATGATCTTAAGGTCCTTTCCAACCCTAACTATTCTATGATTCTATGAAACTGATGAGTTAAAATGCGAAACTGGCATGCGCCTCGTCTTTCTGTGGAAACAGCTTCAGTTTTTCTCATGTTACTCTGCAGCTACTGCACATACACATCTCTTTCATTCATACTCGGTGCTCTTTTTAACAAAAGCTGGCAGTTTATTCTTGGGATGTATGCTGAAGCCAAATTGTTGTGCTTACTTAAGCCTGTAACTCCCTCTCGCTTTTCAGTAACAGGGCAAGTGAAACCTCCCAGCTAAAGAGTCCTGCTGCTGCCTCCAGCGTAAACTCAGAACACACACACACACACACACACACTTTACTACAGCTCAGAAGACTTTTTTTCTGTAAGAAGTGTGAGAGGAACTCAGGTGTTTCAGAACCTGTATGCAGGTCCTCTTTGACCATAGTTAGTAGTGTGGGGAAGGAGTGGTCGTTCGAGAGCATCAGTCACTGGGGTTGACTGAAGTAAAGCTGTGCCCTCTGTAGTGAAGAACACAAAAAGCCTATGATGGTTGTTCAGTTCAAAGTCACGCGCAGTCCGTATCAACTCTTCCCACATGCTTTTCTTTGGTAGGTGACTGGTTTTGCACTTAGATGTTTTAGCCCCAATTCAGCAGATACCTGCACTTGATAGTGCAGATAGATAAATTGTACTGTTAACTACATGCACATTATAGAAGTATCAGCAATGCTTTAAGTGGTAATGACTTTTGTAAAATCTTACGAATCTGAAATATATGAAAACTGGTATTGCCAAAACTGAAGCTTATGAATTAACACTATTTGTTATGTCTTTTTATAATCAAGACATTGTATTTAAATACTTAAGCAGTTTCAGCATGGCAGCTGTGAAGGTTCAGTGCACTTGTTGGATTCCAGAGATTTTGTACTTCCAGGCTCCTATGTTGAAACTGTTCCACTTGAACTTGCCTTAAGACCTTGAAAATGTTTAGGTTGCCTTACATGTCAGGGTACAGCAGAAGTGCTACAGGCAGAAGAAGTATGTCTTCAGTTTTAAGTCTTCAGTAAATTCCTTGCTGTTTGTGGATAAGGAAGTGTGATACAGAATGAACCTCTAATAACCCTGCCTACATTGAGTTTTGAGACTGTATTCTGTGACAAGCATAAAGCTACTTCATGCTGTCCTGGTCTGTAACTTTGGAGAACTGGAGGTATTACCTAATCCAATTTCAATATGACTGCACCACCTTTCAGCACTGGTTTGAACTCTGCCCAGAGGCACCAGCTGGTTGATGCATAAATGATCTGTTGTGCAACAAAAATGTACCACCGTTGTTCAATCCAAGTAATTTGCACACTGATCCACAAGGAATATGATGGCTTGGCAGTGGTATGGGATGCAAGAACTTTATATAAACTGCCAATTGAGGTATTCACAATCTCCTGGTGATGACATACTGTCTAATATGGATGTAGAGTATCTCTGGAATGCAAGAAGTTGGCATGCAATCTTAGAGTAGTTTGATACTCTTAAGCATGCTCTGTTGGAGAAAAATATCTTTTATACAGCTCTTACCAGGCAGGTTATTGGGAAGTTAAAGAAAAACCTAATTATACGTAGCAGGCTTCTCGATAGTCAGGTAACTTCCACTGGAATATATATGGAAGGGAAAGCAGTAAAGCTGTTGTCTTGCTTCTTTTTTAAAAAAACTGGGTTTCTTGACAACATACAACAGAGTGTACCGGGTAGGACTGTGCTTCTCAACTCTTGAATTGAAGGGCCATTCAGATGCTTGTGTTGTTTGATGTTTAGTAACACTGGTGGATAAAAGAGCGTTTCTTATGTTTAAAGTATTTTGGTTTGGCAGAAGCATTGTTTTTGGGATTACAAGGAAAAGTCTTGATGATGACAAGCAGTGAACATTAGCCACAGATGTGGTAATCTAGGTGTCTCTTCTCTCTCTCTGCTGATGATAAGAAGCAGGTTCTTGGCTTGGTGTTTGCGTGTTAAATTATTTTGTATAGTTGAGGCAAAATGGCTTCAGACTGTAGCTTGAAGAACTGACGCAGGAAGAAATTTCCCTGTCAAATTATTCTTTTTGTTCCCTTCTTTAGTACTTCATTTCCTATATACAAGAGCTGTTTCTAACAGCTAAGCTGGTCCTGCCTCCCTGCTTCAACTCCTAGAAAAGAGCCGAGTGCCACAGAAACAGTAATTTCCACACACAAACCCCCTGCCCCTTTCCTCTTTTCTGCTGTTATTGCCAGGGTTTTTTCCCCTTGTGAGTGAGCAGTGCAGGGAAAACGGAGAGAGGGGGAGGAGTTCAGACTTGCTGTGCAAATACATACAGACCTACTAATCCAACCTGATGCCTTGCAGAAAAGAATCACAGATTACGCACGCGGCTGATGATGGCTCACTCAGAGGATCTCTTGGTGCTGGAAAACTTTATAGGTGGCAAATTTGTTCCTTGTTCCTCCTACATAGACTCCTATAATCCGTCCACTGGAGATGTCTATTGCAAGGTGCCAGACAGTGGCAAAGAAGAGGTGAGTACTATCCAGATATGCAAAGAACTGAAAACGTTAAATGCACATAACATTAATATTTTGAGTGGGAGACACTGAAGGTGAGAGAACAAAAGAATGCTGGAGACTTAAATGCTTATATAAGTTCTTGATTATATTGTAGCTCTGTGTAATCTATTGCTGCAGCAGCAGCAAATACTGTTATTTTTCTTATATTTTGCTCTTAGAAAGTTACAGGCTGGATCCCAGGCTGGTGTAAATCAACACAGCTCCAGTGAAGCTCCTTCAGCTCACATAGGAGGTGGCTTGTGCAAAAGTTAACAATAGCACTTAGACAAGCTGTAAGTGTAAACAATCTGTGTGAGAGAAAAGGGTTTATTGATCTCTTTTGTAAAATATCTCGGAGGCATCGTACACAACTGTGTTCTTCCTTAGTGTCTTGATGATTTGCAGTGGTCATTTAAAAGGATTTTTGGCTTGCTGACTCTTCCCTGAAGATGGTAAACAGCTTGTAGATCTCTCTGATTTTGGTATTAGCAGTTGGATATTAAGTGAGGTGATGAAGTGGCTGTGATGAGTGTATGTTTCCTTATAATGCAGCCTGTCCTCTACATCAATGTAGTGTTTCCTAGCTGTGTGCTTACCAGTGGGATGAATGTTTCCTGGTACCTTATATATCTTCAGGTGTGGACGGGCAACGTGACATTCATCTGGGGACCTGCACTTTCATTGATTCTACTTTATTAGGGACCTACAAGTGTGTCCAACATAGTGTTTCAGATTTACTGAAGAGAGAAACAAGTGAAAAAGCTTGGATAAGGCAAAGGGATTGGAAGATTTTGACAAGTGTTTTCCAAACATTTCTTTTTAAAACAAACTGCTACTGTGTGTAGCTGTTCCCTTCACTTGGATTTCAGTCCTGTTGATGTCTTTTGTCTTTGCTTCTCTCAGCAGAAAACTTTGCACTGTAATTTCAACTGGGTAAATATTTGCTAGACGATGACCAAGGGTTAAAGAGTAACAGGCTGGATTTGCTAAAATACATGGGTGCAAGTTCTTTCCAACCCTGATTATGCTTGAAGAGACTTCTCTTTGATCTGCAGGTGCAAATCTTCCTGTTCATTCATTTGCAAAATCATTAAAACTAGAGCAATGGCTCTTTCAGGTTTCTGAGTTAGTGGTGATGTGTAGCAGCAGGAACCTGGTTTAAACACCTGTAAAGCTGCCAAGTGCTTTACTCCTGCCTTTAGACAACTATACAAGAAGGTTGGGCTCTGCAGAGCTGGTGTCCACTGGTGACTGATGGAATATGCTTCAGGGGAAAATGCAAACACATACTACATAGAGGGCATCTAGAGACAGCAAATTAATCATTTGGACCCAGGTTCAACAGAGAACTTGGGATGCTGGTTTCTAGCAAGGATTAATGTCCAGTTGGGCTTTTTTCTTGGTTCATTTTGGTGGAAGGTTAGAAGGCAGAACAGAGGCAGACAGCAAATCTGTTGCTGGCCCTGGAATTTAGCATCAGTTCAGGAGCATTGGCCATTTCAGCCAGTTTCTGCCAAATCCACTAAATGTTTGGGGTTGGTTTTCTTTTCAAGGGGTTAATTTTCGCTGCAGGTAGACGTATTAGAGTCCAAATAGCAGCACTGGAAGCAAGTTGAACAGGTGCCCTGTGTCTCCAGTGACAGGCTTGTGAGGGCTACTTAGTCCTGGCAAGTATCTCCTTAAAAAAAAATAAGTCCCTTTAAAGAACCTTGCTCCTGTGCATCATCTCCTGGGAAAGCAAACGTCATGTCCTGAGGGCAGTTTGGGATATTTCAGTATCAACCTTTTACGATAGGCCTGGGTTGTGTGTTCTTTCTCTGTGTCTTGTTTTGTGCAGAAGAGGAAAGCAGCAGGAAGTGTTTCAGACACACAAGTTCATAGTTGAATTCTTACATGTGTTTTCTTTGTGGCTCGACTTTCTCTGCTGCTTTTTGCTAGGCAAACTAAGTAACTGATTAACCTTTGTATGCTCTTTTCTTTCTTCTGTACCAATCTCCCTCCTTTTTTCCTGTTGCTTTTTTCTTTTTTAAGATCAGTGTACTGCCGCTTCATTCCTTCCTTTGCTGATTTTCTGCTGTCTGTGAAAATGCAACATCATCTCCCTTCTCCTAAACTCACTGGCTTAACAATGCAGATAGCCTTAACTTCTTATCAGCCCCGTCTTGAAGCACAAAAGGCCAGAGACAGAGCAGATGAGAAGCAGCACCACAATGGCACCTAATGACGGGAGGGTGGAAGAACAACTTCATTAGTAAAGGTGGTGTGTGATTTCACAGAGGATGAACCTTTTCAGGGTGTACTGTGCCATCCACACCTGACTCATTCAAGAAGCTGCAGTTCCCCTTTCCCAGGCCTGCTTTGGCTCTGCTCCAGCTGTTCAGTGGTTGACAGCCCACTGCTGGGTGGCACCTGAGCAGTAGGTTGTCCAACTGCAGTTGAAAGAGCACAGTTCTGAGCTTGGCCAGTGATCTGTGTGACCTTGTGTGAGTTGGTTTGTTTCCCACCTTGGCCTCCATACCAATGTCATTCTGGCCCTCAGACTCTGTTCCTTATTTTTAGGGAGATCATAAGTTCTCACATGCATGGGGAGGAAGGGGGTTTTGCCCACTTTTGTGCCCTTCTGAGTAAAACACCATTGGAGTGTCTGTTAGTTATTTTGTGTGTTTTTTTGATAACACTCATCACAATGTGAAGGAATGAATTTGGAGCTCAGTTTTATGGAACTGGTGGAAAAGAGCCTTTAGTGACTACACAGGAACCAGCAACATGGCAAGATTAGGAGAGGTCAGAATGATCTGATTAATATTACATCAGCATCCTCCTAATTATTGACTTGGGAAGATTTCCAAAAGCTGAAGAAAATTAGGAGCAAAAATGATGGGTAAGCAGCTAAAACAGCTCTGGCTAAAAGCCCACCTTGATGCTTATATTAGACATTATTAGAAGCAGTAAGAAGTGATGTATATGAAGCAAAAGCCGGGAAATAGGGTAGTTAACTAAAATATGGAAGGGTGTTGGAACCATATTTAGTAATCTGAGAGACTGGTAAACATAAAAAAGGAGCTGCTTATAAATCAATAGACGCAGGTAACTTCCATTTAAGAGCCCAGAGGAAATGACTGATGAGAGAGAAAGCTTTCTAGTGAATTTTAATCCTTTGAAGCCTAGTCTGCTTCAGAAAAGTGCTGGTAATCTGCCACTATTCAGTGAGGTCAGGCTGAAGGACCATGCAACAGTTACGGACATCTCAGCCAAAATACTTAGGAGACTGATATGCACCTATAAAGAGGCATATAATAACATTAATAATATCTGTAGACTTCATTAGGTATCTGATGAGGGAGCTGACCAAACCCCAAGAGTTTAGAAAGGAGCCCTTTCTTTTTTTTGTTTTTGTTTTGGTGAGGTTGTTAATGGGTTTCCAGCTGTGATCAGATGAGATGGAAATACTTTCTTTGAGTGCTGTTCTGTAAGTATATTCTTTGTCTTTGCTTGAACCAGCTGTGGGAAAGGAATTGGAAATCAAAGGCTAGCAGGCCGTAGAGTTCATTCCTTCCCCAATCCCTTACTTTCATCATTGCCTGGTGTGGCTGAAGTCTTGTGTTGCAAGGACGGTGGACATTTAGATTGAGGCTGCATTTGCTTTGGGAGATTCTTGCACTTTCCCCCATGAGAAACAAGATTCTGCATGGGTGTTTGGCTGGTGGCACCTGCCTGGTGATAACTGACTAGTCTGGCATTTCCTCCAGGCCTGGAGGGTTGCCCACTAATTGTTGGAATTCAGAGAAAAGCAAGAGTTACTGTAGCAGTTTCTTTTCTAGATGCTCTATTTCAGTAACGCTTCTTGAGTTACGGGATAGTATCCCAGGAAAGTGAAAACAGAGAAGCTATCAATAGTCATAACTCAGAAGAGATGCACTCTTTCCAACAATGTGATCTGGATTATTAGCCTCCCAAATATGAATTCATCTGCTGATTGTTTGATTCTTTCTAAGGCCTTTCATTAGCATTCACCATCCATCTTTTGCTTATTCAGGTGGAAGCTGCCGTCAAAGCTGCCCAAGATGCCTTCCCAAACTGGTCCTCAAAAAGTCCATTGGAAAGATCTCAGATCCTGAACAAATTGGCAGACCTAATTGAACATGACCTGGAAGCTTTTGCAAAAGCAGAGTCAAAGGACCAGGGTAAAAATTTGAACTGTTGATCTCAAATATAATGTGTCTTGTTTGATATTGAAATGGAGGGTATGGTCCAAATCTCTAGTATGGTATGAACTGTTGGAGTAAACTGCAGTTGATGTGCATGAGCTTATCTGAAGTCACTGATTTTGGATTCCTGGGCTATTCTTGCTTTTCAGGATTACTGACTTCGACGTCAGCTGTTGGATGTTTGGAATGCAGTACATCAGGGAAGCTGCTGTCATTGACGATGCTTGCGTTGTGCCAGGGATTACTTGGTCACAGAACAAAAGACATTTCCTATAAACCATGCAAATGGGTTTTCAGGGCAGAGTTTAAAGCCCTGTTTATGCCCGTGATAACACAGCAGTGTGCTTTTTTTATTGTTTCAGGAAAAACTATTACGTTTGCTAGAACAGTGGACATCCCTCGGGCAGTCTACAACTTCAGATTCTTTGCCTCTTCTGTCCTTCACCATGTGACAGAGTGCACCGAGATGGCAACCATGGGCTGTGTGCATTACACCTCGAGGGCGCCTGTGGGAGTTGGTACGGTGCTCCTGAAATGCTGAAAAGCTTGGCAGAGTGTCTGCCTCAGCAGTGGGTCAGCAAAGAAAGAGGATTTTTAAAGAGCATTTATTGTCTCTGGATTGTGTGCTAAGCACGACTAGTCTGATAAGCATGAGCAACTTTGTGTAAACCCAATTTTTCTACTTCACGTTAAAAAGAATGCTTAGATGCCTCAAAAAGCACCTGTTTTAATCTGGTAGCTCTCAAAATCACTCTTATGTTTTGTACATGGGGCAGCAGGGAGTAAGTAGGTATTCCTGCTGTGGATCAGTGAGGCATTCAGAAGGAGTCAGGAGTTCAGAAGTTCCTGCAGGGAGAGCTTGATTCTCCTCACCTTTGGGGAAGCAGTAGTAGTTTACAACGTGACATTTCAGTCTGTCCCTGGAGTGCATACGTGGATAAACCACTTTTACCTGGGGAGTTGCTGAACTCGGCCACTAGATGCTGCTAATGCTTCAGAAATACAGTGACTGTGCTGAACTGACCAGTAATGGAGTGGTAACGATTCCATGATCAGGTGTTTTATCTAAATCACAGAATGGTTTGGGTTGGAGGGGACCTTAAAGATCACCTAGTTCCAACCCCCTGCCATGGGCAGTGACACCTTCCACTAGACCAGGTTGCGCAAAGCCCTGTCCAACCTGACCTTGAACGCTGCCAGGGTCAGGAGATCCACAGCTTTTCTGGACAACCTGTTCCAGTGCCGCACCACCCTCACAGTAAAGATCTTCCTAATATCTAATGTGTATGAATGTTCCACATTCACACTTAAGTTATTTAAAATATAAAATCGGCTACCCTGGAAAGGACCCATTTGTAAGTTTTCTTGGTCAGTGGAGAACATAAGTACTCTCACAAGGAAATGTCACTCACTGCATCTGCTCCATCAAATAGCACCAAATGCTGTGGTGTTTGTGAACAGTCATACCTAGCAATTACAGATGATTTTTCACCTTTTTCCTATAAATACGTAAGGTGAAAGTATTCTCAAAGGAAATTACTGAAAACATTCTGGTCGTTCAGCAATTTGTGGAAACAGTTTGTACACTGATGAACCTTTGGAACTCTGAAGTTAGGTTAAAATTTATCAGGAAAATATGCATTACATGTTATGCATGTGCTATTTAATGTTAAAACTGGGGGATAGGGGGTAAAGGGGAGGCTCTCTAGAGCGACAGAAAGCAAGTGATCTGAGCTAACACATTACGGTTACTTAACTTGCTATTTGCTAACACTGAATATTACTGCAGAGCAGCTGATGTAAACTATTGTTATGGTTAACCTTGCAGTAATGTTCCTAGAAAACACTGAAAAACTTCCCGTGAATGTAAGATTCTGCCCTGAAGCAGTAAAACCTACTCAGACAGTTTGGCTGATGGACTTTAGGATCATTTGAACAAATATTTTAAAGCCTACGGGAAATGTTTCTGGCTGCAAATTTATTGTACAATTGTCTGGAAATAAAAGCCATTGCCAAATGTGTTTCATAAATCTGAATTGGTTGAGGTCAGAGAAACAAGTTTTGTATCCCAGGAGACTAAACTCCTGTCTCTTATGATTTTTCTTTGTAGCTGGTTTAATTAGTCCTTGGAATTTGCCACTATATTTGTTGACCTGGAAAATAGCTCCTGCCATTGCATGTGGAAATACTGTGGTTGCCAAGCCAAGCGAAATGACGTCTGTCACAGCTTGGATGATGTGTAAGCTCTTGGAGAAAGCAGGTAAGTCCCGTAGCATGCTGGGGAGGGGGAATGGAGTTGAAATGCTCCATTTTTTGGTTGCAGAAATCAGAAAGTGCTCTAAGACTTTGGGAAAGACTGTTTGCTATAGCTGAGTGTTGCACTGAAGAGCAAAAAGCTCTCCCTGTCCTCATACAATTCCATCTCCCCACCCCAGTTATTGCCCAGTTTTTTCCACTATCTTCTCATGAAAAATCTTTATGTTCTTCTTTTCCCCCTCCTACACTACACTTAAGGGTGTCCTAAGTCTGTGGTGACAGCAGAGGAACCATGAGAGCATAACAAAGTGAAAATCGGCTCTCGATGGCTGTGTCATGGCTGTATTTGATGCACCATTAAGCAAAACTAGGAGAACAATTGCTTCTTCCCTCAATGATTTAAAACTGGATCTCTGATGATGGATATCAGGCAAGCTTGACTGATCAGAGGAATTGGTGCCTTTCTTCCCACCAGGAGTACCTCACGGGGTGGTGAATGTGGTGTTTGGAACAGGTGCCAAGGCAGGAGAAGCCCTCGTCTGCCACCCCGATGTGCCTCTGATCTCTTTCACGGGGAGTACACTGACTGCCCAGAGGATCATGGAGAAAAGCGCTCCACACTGTAAAAGGCTTTCGCTGGAACTGGGAGGCAAAAACCCTGCCATTATCTTTGATGATGCTGACTTAAGCCAATGCATCCCCACAACCCTGAAGTCCAGCTTTGCCAACCAGGTGCCTCCCACCTCTGTAGCATATAAACCCTCTCTGATGCAGGTGGTGTGTGTATCTTTAAGTGTGTGTGTGTGCACAAACCTTTGAATTGAATCGTAAACTGTTAGGGTGAAAAACACTACTTTGCAGTGTTGGTGAATGTAGTTTGCACTCCTGAGGATGAAGGGAAACAAATCTCATTCTGGGATGTGACTTCTGGTACTCATCGATAGTACAATATAATATGAACTAATATTGTTGGGTTTCTTGTTTGTTTATTTCTTTTTGGTAGGGTGAGATCTGTCTCTGCACTTCCAGGATCTTTGTTCAGAGAGGCATATACAGTGAGTTTTTGAAGAGGTTTGTGGCAGAGGCGAAGAAGTGGAAGGCTGGGAACCCCTCAGATCCTACAGTCAGCGTGGGAGCACTAATAAGTAAAGAACACCTAGAAAAGGTGATGATGTTACGTTCAGCTTGTGATCTTATCTCATTTTTTAGCGGGTTACAAAAGGTGATTTCAGGGGTATATGAGAAGGACCATGTCCTCTCCAAGGTTAGGTATGAGGGATGATGATTCAGAGTCATTCAAAGGTACATTTCTGATAGTGTTTCTGTTGCCTGTGGCCTGGGATCATGTGATTACTTTGGAAAAATCAATTCTATGGGGAAAATAATTTAAAATGGCAAGAAAATATTTCTTCCTGTTTTAACAAAATAATTCAAAATGGTTAATTTTGAATCTGGAATTTATACTAACCAATCTTAGAGCTCAGCAACGTTTTCATGGATTTTAATATTGCATTTGCTAAGATCAATTATGTGCCTAGTAAGTTAGTTGCCAAGGTAAAAGTCAATTTTATATCACTGACAAATTCTGGGCAATACAATACATAGTTTCCCAGGACAGTTTTCAGTAATTTGGAATCACATATGTGTGGAGGGCAGCTGAAGATGGTGCAGAGTTAGACATAGTCTGTTTTAGTGGCTTATATGAAATTAATTTTTATGGTGTCAGACAGTGTTCAGGAGAGCAGATGCTCATATCCCAAAGCTATCTGACACCATCAGCATAAGCAAGAAGCAGACTGAAAACCGCAGAGTGAGAGAGAAAGCTAGACCTTTGTCATGCTTCCTGATGCCTCAGCAGGTTCTCCAGGCCTGTTCTGAAGTACAGTGGTAGAAACACCCACTTCCCGAGGTCTTCGGTCTGTGGCACCACAGAGGACTTCCGAGTCTAACCTACCAAGGTGGTTAAAAGGCAAAAATACGCCCTGTGGTATCTCTGTGGTGTTTCTATAGGGAGAGAAACCAGGCAGTGATTTCAGAACAGCAGAAGCAGATCAATAGCATGTGATATGTGTTCAAGGTAGCATACAATAGCAGCAGCCATGGAAACAGCTTTAATTATTTATTGGTGAGATTTTCTATAGCATTTGTGACTTCATCATCCTAGTGGCATGTAAACATTTAACAAGTCTGCCTGTGAGGTAGGAAAATATTACTAATCCCTTGGAGCAGATGAATGAACCGTGGTATGGAATACATAGCAAACTGCCCAAGCTCCTGCAAGGAGGGAGGGAGGCTCTGAGACCACTTATGCTTTCACCAGGGGTACTACCCTTTTGAAAATACTTAGCTAGAACGGCCAGCAATGTTTCCTGCTAAGTTAGCGTTTGGGAAGGGAGAACAATTGTTTTACAGCAAGAAATACCCAGCCTTACTTTTCTAGGCAAAAAACAACAAAAGCTAGGGAATGACCCTCTTGTTCAGAGGAAAGTAAAGGCAACATGATCCAGCTGGAGATATTTGGGAGCTCCTGTTGTTCTGTCCAGACTGGAGAGCTGGACCCTTAGGATTCGGTGTCCTTTAGCAATTATGTTTTCCTGCTGCTTTCACAGGTGACAAGCTATGTGAAGAGAGCCCAGGCTGAAGGAGCCAGAGTGCTCTGTGGAGAGGGAGTGGATTCCTTAGATCTTCCAGCTGGCAACCAGAAAGGCTATTTCATGTTGCCCACAGTTATTGCTGAAGTGCAGGATGAATCTTGCTGCATGCAAGAAGAGATCTTCGGTCCTGTGACATGTGTGGTAGCATTTGATACAGAAGAAGAAGTGATCAAAAGGGCCAACAGTGTGAAATATGGCTTGGCAGCCACTGTGTGGTCCAGCAATGTGGGACGCGTTCATCGGGTGGCACGAAGACTACAGTCTGGGTTGGTGTGGACCAATTGCTGGCTTATTAGAGATCTGAACTTGCCATTTGGTGGGATGAAAGCCTCGGGCATAGGAAGGGAGGGAGCAAAGGATTCCTACGAGTTCTTCACTGAGGTGAAAACCATCACAATAAAGCACTGACATATGTCAACAGAAGTATTTTAGTGTAAAATAAATGATAGTAATTTGTGTTACCAAAAATGGCTTTCTAGAACACAGGCTGCTATTGTGGCCATCTTTTTCTTGAACTTTGGGCAAATAATATCTGTAACAGCTGAAAAAAGTCATCCCAAATGCTAATGTTAAGTGCAGGCTTTTGTGTTGGATGAGAAGTTCAGCACGGACTCCAGTCAATCCATCCCAAAACAGACAACTTGCTTATCTTACCGATCCTAAAGCTTTTTGAATATTCTTGTCTCAAACATCTCTTCCTCTAAGGGAGATGGAGAAAGGATGATATATGACTGTGCCTATGGTTTGTGAATTACCTAGAGGGACAAAGTGGCAAGCACAGTGTGAGGCTGATATTGTAATGGGAGTCAGCCAGTTTCCACTATAAACAGTATGGTCCATGTACCAATCCATATTGCACTTCATTGGTATCAGACAAGGAATAATGCAACAGCACCCTAAAGGCCTCAGGCGGTACCTTTAATCTACTAAGTGGTATTAAACCATGAGGTTGTGAAATTCTCGTGATACACAAACATTTTAATTATAACCTGCTTTATGGTATGCAGCTGAATCATCCGAAGACTTGTTCTCTATTTTGAAATTGAAATTACAGCCTAAGTCTCAGCGGTGGTGTTTTTCACATCCCTGCACAAAGATTTGGCTACATCCCAGGCAGTGTCATTCTTCATTAATAAAGACTGAAAGTGACTCCCAAGAGAACTAACTGTTGGGAAGTATTTGTCACCAGAATGTAAAACACTGGCAACTTTTCTTCATTCATTTGGTCTAGTGGAAGGTGTTCCTGCCCATGGCAGGGAATTGAAGCTCAATGATCTGTAAGGTCCACCCCAAACCGGTCTGTGATTCTATGATTTGCAGAGCTTTAGAGCTTTTTTTTTTTTTTTTTTTAATAATAGTATTAATAACAATTAAAAAATCAGGTGTCTCACAAACTTGCTCTCATTCCACAAAAGGAGAAATAAAGGTTGGATGCACACCACCCCCCACCATGAGATGGCTACATTGCTATTGAATTTTTTACAGCAGCCCTTCATGATTTGGTTTTTGAGTTTTGAGCTGAATATCACAATTTCATAATGTCTGTATTTTGGGAATAGCTAATGAGTCATTGGAATACTTTGACAGGGCTGTTGTGGGGGGAAAAACGCAACTCCTGAAATGCAAAAACAACAGATGAAAAATGAATACTGATGAGATGCGAAAGACTGAATTGCTGTGCTGCAGAGCATAACAACGACAACAAGAGATTTGGGGTTAGTAGAAAATGCAATATTATTTTTTGTACGGTTTATAACATGCTGGGACCTTGGTCATCAGATGGATTTGGCAGAAGTACCCCAGATGGAGGTGACTTAAGGAAATACATGAAAATGACAGGCTTACTGAATTGATGTATTCTGAAGCAGCGCAAATATTTTGCATTTTAAAACTCTGCCTTAGGTGTAGTCTTGACCATATGGTGGCAGCAGAACACCGACTTTTGTGTTCTTAATCACCCAGTCACACATTTTGCTGGGAGCTCTATCAGTGCATGTTTCATTCTGCCAATTTATTTTTTGGTTTTTGTTTTTTTTTTTTTTTTTAACAAATCCTGTTTGGAAGAGCAAAAGAACCCAAAAGCTGTGAAACACTTCATTAGTTTGGGGGCAGGCATTTTCAGCAACAACAGATGGGATATTACGTGATTAGTAGATTTGGATGGATTCCTTCCCCCACCTGGGTCTGGTCTAGGTTCAGTTTTAATGAGCTGAATTTTCTTTCAGGTGGTGATTTTGACCCTGCATTAGAGGCAATGGGAGATTTCTGTATATATTTCACATACAGGAGAAAAAGGCCTGTGTGTCATCTGTGTGTTTGTGTTTACAGTCCAAGATATGTGAGGTATTCTATAGAGATGGAGTAGTAGGTGGGGAGGGGACAGAGCTCTGCAGGACCCCAGGTGAGAGGTATGGAGATGGCAACTCCATGTGCAGCATGGCTCTGAGGATTTGACTCCTGGGGTGCCCCATTCCATTGTCCCTGTGTCCAGCACCTCAGAGAGGTAAGGGAGATCTGCTGGTGCTAATGATGAT
>JANHGB010024179.1:0-44711 GCA_026283785.1 Coracopsis vasa | reverse complement strand
CTTAGTTACTGGACTGTTCTTATCTCAACCCATGGGAGTTACATTCTTTTGATTCTCCTCCCCATCCCTCTGGGAGCAGGGGGAGGAAGAAGGGGGTATAGGGGGAGTGAGCGAGCAGCTGCATGGTTCTGAGCTACCGGCTGGGCTTAAACCATGACAATTGGGAACAGTAAAAGATGATGAAAATAATTAGCTTTACAATATGTAAGTAACTACAGTAAAGCATATGTGCTGTCGTCAGTATGAAAAAGTAGTCTGTCTTCACATACTGAGTATGGGCCGAGCAACAGAAAATTCGGATTGTGGGGTTCCATTTTGCCAAGAGAAACCCAGAAACACAAGATACACAGAAGTGTTTGTCATGTATTGTCTCTGCTAGTATAGATCATGTGGGCTCTTCGTCTGTGCTCTCTCCCAAGGAACTAGTGATCATGAGACTGCATAAAGCTGAAACGCAGCTGTAGCACTTTATTTCTTGTAGAAATGCAGAGCAACAAGAAAGTGGAGCAGAGAGACATGGGCTGCACTTTGGGTCTTTATAACTTCGAGGGGTACTGAGGTCCAATTTACGGAAGGGTAATATATCAATCACAGATGTCTCTATCTGTTATGCTAACTGTGGAGATTTGATAAGACCAAGAGGAGCATTAAAAAGGAAGTATAATGTGACCCTGTGACAGAAAAGGTGCCATAGCTGTAGGCACCAAAAAAAAAAATAAAAAATAAAAAATGGCAAGGAGGTGGTTCTTTCAGAACAGGAAAGGGAAAACAAAAAACTGTATTTGTCATCAATTTAACAGTAATCCTGGACTCAAACTGCCAATTAAATATTTTTAAATGACTCTTCATTGGGGATTGAATGTCCATGGGGAATAAGCAATGGGATTTGTAGACTGCAGAGTGACATGGTCATAGTCTGTGTCTCAGGGGCTAGTAGCAGAGAGTCATTTCACAGCTGTGCAGCAATCTATTTGAAGTATTCATGCCTGCAGACGATGGATCGGGTTTAAAGTGAATAATCAAACAGGCCCATACAGGGGTGTGATGCACCACATAAGATGAAAGGGCTCCTGGGAGGATGTTTAAACATAACATCATGATGAAATGCACCACAGCAACTCTACTGGTGGGTATTTTTATTACAGTGCATTTGGACAGAACTTCATGCTACCCATTTGATAATTGATATATAAGGCTTTATGACAACAATATCTGGAATAATGATTGCTGTCATTTTTGTCACTAAACAGAAACAAATGAGAAGCCCACTCTATTTCCAGAAGACTTCACTGTCTGACTTCATTTCAACACATATAAAATTATGTACCCAGTAAACAAAGATTTTGCAAGTAGCTCATTTTAACAGAGAAACAGATAACTGCTATTAAATGTACTCTTCATTAAATGTCTTCTTCGATGTTCAGTGAAAGACACAATTCCTGCTGACTTCAGCAGACAGGATTGGGCTCTCACAGCCCAATCCAAAGACAACAAAAGACAACAGAAGATGTTCATAGATTTCATCAGACTTTAGATCAAGTCAGGGTCTCAGCCATTAACCATTGCATATAAGGGAATTTTGTCATCAAAATGGAAATGGAATCTCTTTTCCCCCCATATCATCAGGGGAAATTCACAGCATAATTGATGAAAAGGCAAGATTTAGTCAGAAAAAATATGTTGTCTTTCAGCGAGGAAGAATGGTTTCTTGGAAACCAAGGCT
Source organism: Coracopsis vasa (assembly GCA_026283785.1). Classification (NCBI taxonomy): domain Eukaryota; kingdom Metazoa; phylum Chordata; class Aves; order Psittaciformes; family Psittacidae; genus Coracopsis; species Coracopsis vasa. Next base: position 42,988 of record JANHGB010024179.1, on the reverse strand, counting down.
CTAACAAGAAACATCCATAAGGAAAGCACTTGAAAAGAAACTTGATACTAATTATGTACTAAAGAAAAACAGCAGTAAGGACTAAACCCATCCTGTCTATGCGCTTGCTGACTCATATAAAAAGCTATGGTAAGATGCAACAGTATTATTTACTGCGTGCTTAACTGCAGCATACAGAGTCATCACCTAAATAAGCATCTTCTAAGCAAAAGACTGTCTTTGCACTTGACTGCTTTGTTGGAGAAGCAGCTGAATAATTAATACCAAAACCAGAGGTACTACAGTGTTAAAGGAACTTCAATAGGAATAATAAAAAGCTAGGGAATTATCAGAAAAATTGAGCTATGTCTGAGCACTTTACATTTTCTTATATCATATCTTAAATCATATTTTATCAAATAATAATTTGGTCAACAAATATATTACAAATCGTAATTTATCCTACAGCTTTACTTAAAAGACCAATATAATGTAATATGGATTCTGTGTCACACTTAATCCCAGAAGGATTCACAAACCTGTAGCACTTGCATCTTGACAACACTCTTGAGTTTGCATCTGCCTCCCCAAAACTCTCGTGTCATTGCTCTTCTGACAACTGGTGCAACAAATCCTGGCAACCTTAAAAGGAACTAGCGCAGAAAACGAATTTCTCACCAAAATTATTTGATATCTACACCAAAAGATTATACTACAAACTCTTTGCTGCTCTTTAACTGCCATGTAGTTAAGCATTTTGTCAATGTGTTGCCAAATATAGGATAGGACTGTGAAAGGTAAACCCCACACTATCATCACCAATGGCGCTAGGCTCAGGCCCCTCCTCATTTTGTGCTATTTGTATTCTAACTGAGTCAAAATTCATGAGTAGATCTCCCACATTTAAAAGCCCATGTTCTCATCTATGGCCATGGGACACAGCTCCTCATAAGAAGATACCCTTCATGTCTTCTTCACATGAGGATACATTGACAAAGCCACCAAAGAACTAACAAAAGTGTTGCTGAAGCTACTGTCTGACCAGTACAGACTAGGAGATAAAAGCTAGAAGCTAATGAAGAAGCTCATTAAGAGAAGGAACTCGATTAGCTTAATTTCTTCATAACACTGATTGACTTGGACAGCACATTTCACTAACATTTATGCTGCAGTGAAACCTAATTATGATTTCACTGAGTGACAGGATGACACAAAACATACAACCAAATTTTGAAAGGGCAAATTAGGTCCTGTAATTGCTTGATAATTGCTTTTCAGTGTTATTTGAGCAGTTCAATATATATGCAATCAAATGAAAATCTGAAATTGTGTCAATAAACAGCATACAAAGGACCTTTTTGCACCTCATGGCACTGTTTCCACTGTTTGCAAGCGGTAACAACCTGGAGCTGCAGACGGCTCATTTGGACCATCCCCCTGGGAACTTAGCCTGTCTTTGCCTGCCATGGAACAGTCACCTGTCTTTTGATGCCCCAGGGCAGCATTCTAATGTATTCCACACTACCAAAGCTTTTACACCACTAATGCTTCTGTGTGTTTGGCTCTGTCATTGATTAAGGGATTAAAGGCACAACTTTGTCAATCTGTAGGCTGGCAAAAGGGACTCCTGTTTCTTAGGGCTGACACTATTTTCTACTGAGTGGCTCAAAAGAGAATGTGAATGAGCGGAAAACATTCAGACATATGCGTTATCTTACTGTTTTGATTTCAGCTGTAACAAAAGCATTTGTGAATATAACAGAGGGATGAAGAGAAACATAAATGTCGGCAGGACTTAATAATCTCTGAGGGCACAAAACAGCACAGTTCTCACATTGCACCAGACGAAAGAAGGGCTGCGGAAAACAGCTTTTTACTACACTCCTTGTCCTACACATATTAAATGCAATCAGTATCATCATCAAAGAGAAGAAGAGAGAGAACAGCAATACAAAATTATATGAACTTTTTGTTACTGACTGAGCTAACAGAACACAGCAGTTGTCCGTTACATTAACTGACAAGAAAATATTCTCTTACAGATAAACTTCTGGCTTCATGGATACAACATACAGGATTATGATATAAAACAACATCCAAATTGAGAATTGATTAAAGAGAACTATAGAATAATTGATCAGGTTAACGTCTACAAGCGCGATTTATGTCAGACCTCAGATGTCACTGACAGACTCCCTGCTGCAGCTGAGGCAAAACAAAGCAGGCAGAAAGATTCTTTAAGGAGGCAGCAGTGGCTTGGGACCCACCTTGTGCCCCACTCCCCACCAACTACTCTCTCCATGTGGGGCACAGCCCGGGCCCAGGGGAGCCGGGAGAGCTGGGCAGGGGCGTGTAGGAGGAAGCAGGGAGCTTTTGCCTGCTGCCCAGCTGGGGCAACCCTCCTGTGGGCTCAGCAATACTGTTTCCTGGATTCTCTCTTCAGCTCCAGCATTGCAGAATCCATGCTAACACATCCCAGGATATTATAGTTCCACCTCTACCTGCAAAGTCCTGCTACATTTACGTGTTTGGATGAGTATTTAAATACTGTTCCTAGAAATGGTGAATATTGGTTTGTTTGGTTTATATGTAAAAAGTAAAAAATTATAAAATGCATGTGAATTTAGCACCCAGCATTAGAACAGTATGTATTTGACAGCGTTTGAAAAACTGTCCCTATCTCAAGTTCAGAACAAAATCTGAAACGAAGGGGGTTTGGGATCAGCAAGAGCACTGGCCAGGAGTAGCTGATTTGTAAAATTCAATTCTTGACAAACCTTACCCTGTGAATCTGCTTACATTAGAAGATTTACTTTAGTACTTCTTCAAGTATCACATCAAGTACTCCACCTTTTCAAGTCAAAGTCATGCACATCTTGTCAAATAAATCCTTATGCATCATGAGCTGAATTCATAACAAATATTCCAAACACTGCATTCTGGGCAAGCATTTGTTTTGTTTCTTACAAACCTACCTTCTGAAAGGCTTGCTTCTCCGCCAGAACCCTGGCATTTTCCATGGTGACAGCTATGCGGACTGGAGCAAGGCCACAGCCCGCAGCCTGCCAGGTCAGCTCACACTCCTGGCTCCCTGACCTGCTAGCCCAGTAGCCAGGATGCCAGCCGGCCTCTGACTTTGGCAGAGTCTAAGCTCTGAGCTTTGGGAAACCCTTGGATATTGACTGAAGACTGTGAGGGAAACAACCATGAAATCTCTAGTCTCTTTTCAGGGTTGCTGCCTCTCCACGGCACTAACGGCAGTGAAGCTACTGCATGCCACCTCAAAGTACCCTTCACTAGCAGTAAAACATGCTTTCAAATATTTTCTGTTACAGGATGTACTAATAAAACATTGAAGTATGTGGACACCTGTTGCAAGACTCTTCTCTTGGAACAGATCTGTCTCAAGTTGCTCATGGTTTAAAGACAGAAAACCATATTAGCTTACGAGGAATTCCTGTGATGTGTCTGCACTTAGGGTTTGTCTGAGTTAACTGGTAGCACCAGGCAACACTCCTACAAAATGGGACCCGTACCAGTGCACTTCCCCTGGGTTCAGGCAGAGTAATCCCCCCATAGGGTTTGCCCTGCCTCTGTCTGTGCTACACACACAGCCCCACAGGGCACCACCCGCTGTAACAGCAAAAGGAAACGCTGCCCAGATCCACACAGGTTTCTTTTTAAGTATTCATGCACTGTCTTCCCATCCTTCTTGTCATAAATCATCAATGTTAATGCATTTATGCAAAGAAAATGAATATTCTGGGACCATCAGATAATGAGAGAAGTATCCAGCTATTTGAAAGGTATCTTGGAACCAATGGAGCTAATGTGCATTTCAAATAAAGCAGTAATCAAAAAAACAATCCTTCCCAATTTACAGTATGCTGTCACTCAGCGTCCTACTCATTCCTTCACCTCAGCCTGCTTGGTCTGTGAGTCGTCTTCCAAACTCCAGTAAGCTAGTTTCCAGAATGGGGTTTTCTGAGAAACTATTGGAATAGACAGGAGAATTGCTTCCTGTGGCTGAATTCCACTCTTCTTTGACTAAAGCTTGTACAATTGCCAATAACACAGGAAAGCAAAGCTCTTGTGGCCCATGTCTCACTGCTATTATTTGAATGCAGCTTTCCAGCAACACTGAAGAATACATGGCAGAAACTTTATCTGCTTGCCTTTGGAGCAGTGCACGACCAGGCAACAGCACTGACGCAGGTCAACATAGAGAAATATGCATATATTTTAAATACACCCATGTAAATATAAATACATGTAATTTAATTTTAATTTAACCTTGTATAATATATTTAATAAATCAAACAGTATCATATCAGCAGTTACATATTATAAAAATGTTTACTAATGTATTTTAAAGATACATATTTAATGTGCAACAGATTGTTGCTTGGATGAAAACAGTATCAAGTTCATAGAGTCTAGGAAAAAGAAAAATATAAAATACCATAATCCTGCAACATCTGCTTAATTTGCTTTGCAAAAGGAAAAACCCTTTTCATAAAGAATGTGATCCAGACTCCTCTGTGAATCTCACTACACCTTCTAACACCAAAGCATTGGTCAAGGCTATTAGAAATGTTTAAATTTTCTTTTTGGGTATTTTTTGACCTGGGAAAATGAAATTTTCAGTTGAAGAGATCTTTCTAGATCAACCTGAAATTTTATAAGAACATAATAAGTTACAAACTTCCAAGAACCAATCTGTCTTTATCCTTGAAGCTGACCTCATCATTATCATGGATTGCTGATATTTAATATGGAAGCTTCCTAATTTTTGAAAGTCATTGAGCAATAGCGTGAAAAATGATATGATAGAATAGAATAGAATACTATTTTAGTCCTTCAGATATGCAAGCCAATGGAAGACAAAATAGAAGACTCTGCATTATGAAAGGATAAAACCAAATGTAAATAGACTTTACTAGATTAAAAAAAAAAGGGGCAAAAATTTCATTTTAATAAAAATCTTTATAATTTATTAAAGCCAATGTTTGGAAGCCTATATTTAAATACTGCTTAGCCCTGCTATCGTGTAGGAGCTTCCACTGCTTTATGGAGTATCCACTTAAGAATAGATTTATCTAGTTCTGTAACCAGCAGAATGTAAATTTCCATGCTTTCATGTCAGTGAGATCAGGCATTTCAGAGAACTACTGCTCTCAAACCAAAGCAGAGGAGAATGATATTGTAGGGACTCCAGGCTGCTTATCAGTGTGCTCCTGCTACCTGTTAAGAAGTCAGATTTGCTCAGAAAAGCTTCATGTGGTAATGTATGTGCAATGACAGAGAGAAATAAAGGGGAGATTCGTGCTGTGGTTTGGGTTTGATCGGAGGGAACACAAGCCGTGCGGGAGAGCTTAGCTTCGCTGCCTTCCTGTGCTTCTCTGGCAGTCAGCGTGTGCAGGGGCTTTGAAAGGGATTTACAAAGGACTAGGAAATAATATTCCAAATTTTGATTTATATTGCCATTATGTTAAAAGACTCTGGAAACATAACAAAGATAGCAACATATTTGGTTTTTTCATTCCACTTATTGATTTACAAATACTGAAATCTGCAGTTCAGCTCAGATCTCGTCTTTCTCAGAAAAAGCACTTCATATATATAGTTCATGGTAAAAACACTGATATTTTAAGAGATGTGCTGTTCTGAGTCTCTGTTACAGACTGGGATTATATCAATAGCAAAAAGCCTTCATCTAGAATCAATGTGTAATTTTCTTACTGCTTCGAAAGGAACAAAAAAAGTCAACGAGAAGAGAGTGGATGTTAGATTATGAAGGCATGCTGTTTACAATACTATCAAAATTTTGGAAGAATATGAATTAACCTCATCTTGTGGTGGACAAAAAAAATGATTACGGATGTAGATGCCCACCTTCCAAAGGTATCAATGACTTTAAAGGCTTCGGTTAAGGCCCAAAGCAAAGACCTTAACAGACTTGGCTTGGCATACAACTATAAAGAACTGTTTTAAAAAACACAGGTCAGTATCAGAAGTGGTGTCCTTTGAGGCTGAATGTGTGATTCTTATTAATGCTGTTATAAGACTAAATTCATTTCAGGCAGAGTTAGACAATGGCTGGAAAGGAGGACTTTGTGTCCCAAGGCAGAGGTGGAGCTCAGCAGCCCTCCCTCTTCCCCTAGGTAACTATCTCTGCCTGGGAGTGCATTCTTTCAAAATCTGAAAATGAAGATTATGCACGTTCACTCAATGATTTCTGGCCTCTGAACTGAGACTGTTCCCCCTAATCCACAGATTCTCTTCCACCAAAGACCTTTTTTTTCTTTTCTGGCAGATGTTGAACAGATGCTTTTTATTATAAACAGATGGGGAAGATTTTTCAATTACTAATTATTCAAAGTGACAAAAAGGCTTGTTGCATAACTTAGAGACAATATTGAAATAATACTTATGCACATTCAGAAAAGAGCATTAAAACGTCATTATTAATATGGATATTAAAATTATCACTTTATTGATTTTTTTTTATATTGAAATTTTATAATACTCTAGTCTAATGGAAGTGGAGTACTGTACGGGATGATGACACTCCCCACTGCAGCACTGCTCCAGTGTCAGCCGGGAACAGAAATTACTCTTGGCTCTTCCACAAACTCCTGGCAGTACTCAAAAGTCAGAGGACTTTGGTTTAGAAGCAGCACTGCTAAACACTAGCACAGTATGTACTGACTAAATCTGCAGTTCCTAAGTACAAGCTGAATTTCTCACATCCCAATACCCAACATTAGCGGTTCTGAGGAGGACAAAACCCTCACTTAACATGAAGGCAACACATTGCTCTTATCCTTTCATGGCAAGCAGCATAAAGGAGCAGGCAGTGAGCCATATCTGCCCTCTAAACTGGAGGAGGTCAGAGGTGCCAACCCTAAATGGAGCACCCACCATTCTGATCCGGGAAGCCAGGTTCTTGGAGGAGGGCAGCACAGCCCATAAATTTTCAGCACCACTGCCTACAGTAATCAGTATGAATTACATGAAAAAAAAAAAAAAAAATTAAAAGCACTGGCTTGAGTATGAAGAGAGAAAGACAGAGGAGAAAAGATCACAAAACAATTAGGATCAACAGGAACTTGCCAGTACCTTGGCAAGCACACCCAATGTACTTGCAAGGTAATACTGAATCATAGAGAAGGGAGTGAACATTTTAAATCTCATGATCATTTGGTCTAACGTTAAACAAAGCCTTTGTTTGTTCATTAACCTTGGTGACAGAATGGAGGAAGAAAAGGCAATGTAACAAAAAAGCCCACAGGGCCCAAATCTAACTGCTCTGGCCACTGCAGCTGCTCTGTGCTGACCCTGTAGCAAAGTAAGTAAGGTGGGAACTGGACTAAACAGAGTGAGACAGGAGAGCAGAGAGAAGCTGCTGTGAGAGCACTCACCTATAGAATCAACTGCCCGTAACTGAGAATGTCCTTCAGACTGTGATGCTGTTCAAGGGGAAGTTTTCCTTTGGCACTCTATTTAAACAAATGTGCTGCAGCAGGCTTTTTTCTAGTAGCAGAGGTACTTTTATTTTAACTACACAACCCCATACAGCTCAGTGATTTTATAAAGCTTGTCTTACAGCACTGCTTTTTCGAAGCTTCTCCAAAAAAAAATCTTCCATTTTACAAAATAACACTCTGCCCTTGATAACACTTTGAGAAGGATGAAGAACCAAAACTTGTTCAGAAGCTAAATCAGTAATTTTACTTTCAGTATTGCCATAATTGTCTCTGCTACTGTCTGGAGTATTCTGAAGAGGAAAAAAGAGATGATACATTTCCCTGTAACCTCTTCGCTCCTGTTAACGTAATTCAAACATTTTAGTACTGTTGAAGCCTGTAAGATTTTACAGGCATTGAAAATTCAGTGTATGCTCCCTTCCCCCAGTCACTAGTGGGAGCAAACTTACAAAAGCTTCACGTAACAGCAAAGGAAAATCATAGAAAGAGACTAATCGTTTAGTTCCCAATCATTTTCATCAATGCCTCCAGCAACTCCAACTATTTGATTTTCAGCAGATTTCTTTTTCAAGTATTAAAACAAGAACAGATTTTCCTCTTGATTCCTGTTTGATTGCAGAGGGAATTCATGTGAAAGGATATTCCTGGATATTCAAATGAGCTGTTAGAAATGATGTCTCATGAAGTGTTTAGAAAACATACAAACAATGTGCATTCTTTGGAAGTCTTTGTCAGGGCAGATGCAACAATAGACCTTAGGAAACATGAACAGATGTTATTCTGCACACTCCTCATTTCAGAGTCTTTAGACATTCATGAGGTCTTTTGTAGGTTTTATGAATCTTCTAATAGCAGTGCAGCTGTTCAATTCAGAACTGCAAAGACGTCCTCAGACATCTACTTGAATCTGCTAATGGCAAAGGCAGCGCTGGAACGGCCACGTTTTACAGGTTTGCAAGGTATTATCTGCAAAGGCCAGCCAGGTGGTGTTTGTGAATGCTGTGTTTGTCTTTCCTTCCATGACCTGGATAACTGCCATGCTATGGCTATCAACCCTTTGGTAATTCAAAGTGTTGCTTTGCCTCCATCACTTTCAAATACACATCTGAGACAGTTCAACTTTCTCCAAATATTCCCACTTTCTACACAGGCAGCACTTTGATTATTTTCTGATTTTATGAAAAGAATCACTTAAGTTATCAACAGTAGCACAGAAACTCAGTTACTGCAACATACCAGTGCATTTTCATTACATTCTGGTCAGGCAAGACACAAATCACATTGCAGATGGTTTTACTGGAAAATGTGTATTTGATCAATAACAATGGCACTATGCTAAACTTGATTTCTAAGAGTCAAGCTGTTTTACACTAACCCTCTTCTGACAGAGCTGCAATCCCTTCTGGATTGCGAATGCCCACATGGAATGGCTAGACCTTTGCTCATTCTCCATTTTTGTTGGCTCACCTTGCATTTATCTTAAATTCACTGATGGTTTAATTTAACTCTTTATTCTTCTGCTAATTTTGAAAAACGTTGCTTATTCTTACTCATGTAGTAACTGATATAATAATTGGATGGTCCACAGAAGAAAAAGATGTTTTAAATATTATGCTTGGCTACTCTCCAAAAGGTAGGACAGTGCACCAGAAGCTTTCATTCTTACTCTACTGTCTCAGAAATATACTGCAATTACCTTTAGTGTTCCCTGAATATGGCAAATCACCTCTCTAAATGCAAAGCATCAGAGTGGTAATTCATCAAATATGGTAACCACTCAGGAGAATTCCTTCAGTACATGCTAATATGAGTTTAACAACAACATTTATTTTATTAATAGTATTGACAGTCTGCATTCAATATATTTATCCCTCAAATTAGAACTAATCTGCTTTACGTAAAGTATTAGCAGCAGTAATGTACAAATACATACTAGTAAGTTTTAACTGAATTTGATATTCTTAAGCACAGATGAGAGACATGAAAGAAAATACGTAATTCAGTTAGGAAGAGTTGCTTAAAAAAAATAAAAAATGCTGTGAGGTGAAGCAGAGTTGAAAGCACAGAGACAATTAGTTCTTCCGATAGTAAAAATGTGGACGATCAGAATTTCATAAAGGAAACACTTTTACATCAGGCTGTAATTCAGAAACTCACTGCCAAAGGAAGTCACTGAAGCCAAAAATAGGCAAACCTGAAAGACGCAACTTAAACAGAAAATGTTTATTTAACTACCAGTATCTTGTTACCCTTCTTAACAAAAAATAACTTAGGAAATAGCAACCCACTATTTAATGGTTTAATAATTTTTCTAAATCAACAGTTCCTAAACTGTAGCCAGCTGGCTCTTCTCAGTCAATGGAGCTGTGGTAGCTGCTCTGCACCTGGTTTAAGTACCACCATTACACAAAACATTGTATGAACTTAACAGGTCCATGTGGCTGTGCTGTTGGCTCACCAAACGCGTTGCACCATTAGTCCAAAAATTTATAGCCACTGGTTCACAAATAAGATGAGAAAAGGCAGCACACAGTCCTCAAGCTGCCTCCCAAGTGCTTCTGCCTCTTACACGCTTGGTGTCAGCCAGCACAAGTCACAGCTATGGGAGAGGACAGCTGGCACACTGCTTACATTGTCCTTTGCAGACATGCATCCGTATATGCAGTGCTTACAGCTTGGGCACGCATATGAACTGGAGACAGTGCAATATGAAAAGTTATCCTGCTTCTGTAATTTGGCTCCAAATACATCCAGTGCAATGAGAGAAAAATCAACCAGCTCTGTACCTGTGCTGTTCTAAGCGAAGCATGCTTAGGGACATGGTTTAGTGGTGGTCTTTGCAATGCCCGGTTAATGGTTGGATGTGATGATCTTAAACGTCTTTTCCAACCTAAACTATTCTATGATTCACTATAGACATACAACACAATTCAGACACAGGAGGCTTGGCATCTCCTTTGCAGATACTATGATAAAAGAAATTTAGGTTTTCCACAAGAAACCCAAAAAAAAGAAAAAAAAAAAAAAAGGGCAATTAAAGCCATTAGAAAGCTACAAAGATTCTATGGCTTTAAGAAAAACACTTCTTTTACTTTTCCTGTAAGCCTGGAAGTTTAGACAATAAATACAAAGATGTTGCTGTACTTACACAATATTCATCCTTACTGATGAATGAAGTACTCTTTAAAGCTAGTAAGTTTGTGTTGATTCATTGCAAAACCAAAAAAAATTAACAATATAAGTCACCAAGGCACTTCTATGTGGCCCCTGTCAGAGTCTTCCTGTGTCTGTGGCTAAGAGGAAATGCTCACAGATTGCTCGGCCCATGTCAGGGCTGGAATCATGTAGTGATTTACACCTTGTTTGTTCAGGCTTAACCTGGGGAACTTAGCATTGCCATACGCTTATACTGTGTGGCAGAAATGTCAATCATGGCAAAGTTCTATGAAGTTTGTAGGGCTTACATTAATTAAGGCTTAATTTTTGCCATGAAAGACAAAATGACAGTGCTTCACTTTACGTAAGAGAAGATTTAGCACTGTAATTATTGGTCTATGGCAGCACTGAAGTATGCAGAAAGCATCAAACTTGGGATTGTGTTAACTCCTCCAAGGTTATCTCAATTCAACACAGACCTTAAGGATAAAAACTTTCACAGAACAATTAAAATAGTGGTTGGGTAGATCCTGACAGAACCTTAATGTACAGACCAACACACTTGAGTGTCAGTAAATGAGAAATCTCATTATGTCTTTCCCTAGCAACCTTCCTTTTTCGTGTATTAAAATAACAGGACAGATGAGCGCAAAAAAGGAAGCACAGGAAGTTCCTGGAGAAGAGTTCTTCCTGGAGAAGAAAGCTTGGAAAGCCTGCTGATTAAAAATAGAAGAAAGAAGCAGAAAGACAGAAAAAGAGAACAAGCTAGGACATCAGCCAGGTGATGATCAAAGAGCTTAACTGAGTTTGGGGGCTATCAGAGGGCAGATTCCCATTCTTCCTGCTTCCGAGCTAGTCAAAGATGATTTCCACCCAGTTACACTGCACTGACACTCTCCTATCTTGCTGTCCCATGGGTAGGTCATTTTTGCTGTAGTGATTTCTCAATTAAATATAAAAAAGGGAAGTATGCCCTGCAGGCAGGTCACTTATTTCAGGTCACAACTACCTGTATGTCAGATAGCTTGCAGCACACTGCTTTTGTATAGTACAAAGCTAAATAGCAAAAGATCTCACTGAAAAGCTTATTAAAGAGAGCAGTGTCCCAAACACTTCAGCTGTGCTGATCTATAGGAAATGCATTTACACGACTGAAAGGAAATCTGACAATTGATATCCTGTATTTTCCTAGACCCGCCACTCAGAAGAGCAAGCTCCCAGGTGCATGTTGGATTGTATTAGTGGTGCTGATGTCCAGAAGGGAACGGACTGACACGCTACTATTTGTGGTCCCCTGAATCCTGATGGAGGCTAGCTGAAATGGTAGCTATTCTGATTAACATTCATTTCATGATTACAGAACAAGAGGAAACATCTTTTCTTTCTCCTCTAAAGACAATGCCTGCTCGTTAGAGTTTTTGATGTCCATATGCTTTCAGAACTCAGGCTATATCACTGCATGTGGAATTGCTGATAATAGCTCATATATATAATTATTTGAAGATGCTTAGGCTAATAAAGAAATTAGTTTGAAGAGACTGCAGAGATTGTGTCACTGAGGTGGGAGATGAACAGCTGAGCTGCCTCACAGCAGGTCCCATGTAGAAACTAGGAATTTGAGGAAAGACATTGAAGGCCAGGCAATCAGATCTAGTTCAGGATGTCCCTGATCATTGCAAGCAGGTTGGACTAGATGACCTCTGAAGGTCCCTTCCAACCCAAACTATTCTATGATACAGCATATACTAATGCTTACGGACAAACAGCTAAACTCCATGCCATTCAAACACAGCTCAACAGTGCAGTGTGTGACCTAGCCTCTGCTCATCTCTTTTGGGATGCATGTACGTACACAACTGCCAGACTGCAGGAAGCACCAGTCCTCAGGCAGGCTCAGCCCAGGGCTGAGGCAAGATGAGGGCTTCGACAGGACATCTCTCAGGGCAGCACCCCTCTCCTCTGGGTTGCTTACTGATGTTCCTTTCACTCCTTCTTGTGAGGAAAATAGATGAATTTTTCATGCCTGGTACTAGTACCTGTATACAGTAGTACTGTAGTGAACTGCATGACACCTACAATTTTTCTCAACTGCTCACATAGCATTTGTGTTTTTAACTGATGTTAATGTGTCCACTGTGCAAATACCAAGAAAATAAATACTCCTGTGAAAGTTAAAAAAGTTTGCCTCGTAAGATGAAATGCTGAAAGACAAGTTAAAATACTGTCTTGTCCAATAATGTTTGAATCAGCCTATGTCAATATATTAAAAAAAAAAACAACAACCCAAACTTAGTTGATAATCAAATGCAAAGCCATGAAAGCAGTGAGAAAACTTGGAAAGCTTTTTTAATATGGCTTTAGAGGAAATAATATTGCCCTTGAGGATGAACAACTGGCACAGCTACTACTGGAGCATTTGTTGGTTGGTATTAATCTTTTTCAGTGAAGGAAAAAGACGGCCTTTTGACTTGTTAATTGTTATGATTATTACTGGCCTCACACATAAAACAATTAGTTTCTACAGCTCTACACATTATTTTATGTGAATAAGACTCTTCACATAAACAAATATCTGTTTATTTCTGCTTCTTCCATTTGTTTTACTTACAGCTAAACAAATAACATTTCAAAATACCTGTAGAAATATTTTTTAAGCTAATAAATGTTTTCCAAACTGCTTTCGTATTTGGGCTGTACAGGGACACTGCTAACAATCTGTGCTTATCACAAAGACGACAAAAAGAAATTCTGCAAGGCACAGAAAATGAGGAAGGAGATAATGTGAAGAGATAAGTAATGGTTTTCAGTGCCTTGCAGAAATTTTTAACAGCTTTTACGCACTTATGTCCCTTTTTCCTGTATGCGCCATCAGCACAGAGCACTTTGCAGCAGCTGGAGAGGATAAAATAAATAGGTGAGCTTTCTTTTAAATTCTAGATGTGATGGAATGCTTCCAGAGCTCAGTACGAACAGAGATGCAGTTTCAGGTATGTCCCTCCCAGATTTCTCACTATGATGCAGTCCTGAAAGCGCAACTCAGACTTGGGTTCCCAGCACTGACAGTAGCTCCCAGGCTGTGCTCTGGGGAAAAGGGTTCAGGGCCAGAGGGTTGGGGAGGTCTCAGCAAACTCACCTGCTTTTTGCTGGAAAACTCAGCAGCAAGCACCATGTCACAGTTTTGCTGAATCTCCCATCGAACAAAATACATGAAAAAATTCAGATCAGAACACCCAATCCCATTTCCAATCTCACCGCAATTTAGCAGGTTTTCCACTGCCTTCATCCAATTCAGGAAAGATCAAGTCTATAGAAAGATGTGTTCCAGTTTTCTAAGCAACAGGAAGATCAGACACGATTCACTAGGTGGGCATGATTTAACATGAATAGTGGTTGCAGCAAGCAGACTCATCGACATTCTAGTTTCATCTGCTCTTACAAACTGAAGGTACATCTCCTAAGCCCTTCAATAACAGTAATAACAGACACAACAATCTAATCCCAAAAATTTTTTGTACCTTTGAAATTATTAGAGAAGACATACTAAAGACCTCCCTAAACTTCAGGTTAACCTGGAAAGCTTATATGGAGAGTCACAAGTAAATTCTTAACCCTTTTAAGACTGTGAGACTTTTACCATCAAATAGAAAAGACAATGAATTTAATGCAGCCAGGATCTCATTCCTGTAAATTACACCTTGGCACTCTGACTGCAATAAATCCAACCTGAACAGAAATGAGACAGGGTTTAAAGCCTCTAGCAGCCTGAAGCTGTCAGCTGCCATATCAGCAGGTAGTCAACCTGACAGTTTTGGGCTATCCAGCAAAACTAAAACTCGAGAAGACAGATATAAGTACCAGCAATTCTAAGAGATGCTTTTCAGTCAGCACCGACAATGGGTGCAATACTGATTTGAGGGAGCTACTTCACACTGCAAGAAAAGCAAGTTGCACAGATAAAACTGAGGTAACAAGTTTAAAAGACAGCAGAACTGTAATTACCACAGAAGTGGATCTATATCCAGATGAGGTGATCTTTTACTCAAAAGCTTTTAAAACTCCCTGTGAATTGTAACAGTTTGACTTAAAGAATCCTAGCTCTGAAGTTTAAGCAAACATTTGTCAACCATTTTTACAGTCAGTAAGATATAAATAACACAACTTCACACATGCACAGAATACACAAGAATAGCATAAAGCTCTGGAACTGGCTGACACTGTTGTGGCTACGCACATGACTACATTTTTCACAATGCTGTGATGTCACCAAGATATGCAAAGCACGAAGCTGGGGTCCAAAGCTAAGCAGGCAAGATGCAAATATGCCTTTGTGAAGGCAAACTGGGTGTGAATTAGTAATCCAGTGAAGGTGAGGACCATCTGCCCTGAGGTCTTGCCTCCTTACTTCTGTGCTCTCTATTAAAATCATCTTTATGGGGTTTTCAGTAGATTAACATCAGAGGAGAGAACCCCTCAGTAAAGAAGAGGCTGTCCCATGAACCTGGCTTCAACACTGAAGTTATAGCAGTTGGTAGTGCTGGACTGGCTGCATTCCCTCTTCATCAGCTGGATTCTGATGAGACAGAGAACACGAGGGGTAGTAGGCAGAGCAGGTGCTCTTCTCCTGACCTACACTTGCGCCCTACCTCCTTGGCCATGATGTGGACACACTTCTGTCTGCAACTGCTACTTCCAGACTCTCCATGAAGTTCTATGCTTCAAGAGAGGATGCTACTAGGGCAGACGAGACTCCCCTTCCTCACATACATTGGAAAATAACCCACAGACATTCCTCTCCAGAATGGGACCTAGCCCGTAACATTCCATTATGTATGTGCAATCACTTGAATCTGCAACATAATCTGAAAGAAAATCTGAACACATATCCAGGTAGTAAGAGTACAGTCTTCAATAAAAATGGGTTGGCAGTGTTTCAGCTGTAATAGAAGCAAAGATTAATACAACCAAGCGGTTACATGCTAAGCCTCTAAACAAATTAAAAATGCTAGTAACCAATGAGAGCACAACAAGCCCTAAGATGTTCAGCCAATCTATTAGCAAAACAAGCACTAACCACATTAGGCTACTTTTAAAATTACCAGGGTCTAATAAAAACAATCTACCAGTTCTCAAACTGATGAACATGAACCAGCCAGTTGAAGCAGTTTAATCTTCTTTAGCTAAGGAAGGGGAGTGCTAGCTAAAGCCCTAGTGTGCTGACTGACCTATAATCTGTTCTTACCAAAGACAGATGCTACCACTGACTGCCTGAGGAAAGAGTAAGAAGAGAAAAGAGAAATTTGTAATACTCAAAAAATGCATTTAAAGAAGGAAACGCTACCTTTGTCTCCAATGCAATTTTTTTCTTTCTAAGAATTAAACTGTCAATATAGTACTGAAAGGCATGAAAATGTTTGTAGTTTTAAAGGGCTTTGTCATGACTTTATTTCTGTGTAATAAGTACTGGCAAACCTACTCTATGATTTTGATTAAAAAATAAATAAATCTACAAATAGACAAGGGTACTTGATGAAGCAAAACTGCATTTCCAGCATAGGCACACAACCACAGAATAATAAAGAAACAAAAGACTTCATCCAGAACTTTCCAAAACATATTGTCATTGTGCCTAGGGGCTTCAGCTGCTGGCTCTCAGTCCTCTTTCCTACGCATTCAGCTTCAGAGGAACTCCACTCTCCAGTGCGGGAATCCAGCAATCAAACCCAGATTGACTGTTTTTTGGAATGAACTTATTTTTATCATTCCCTTTCATTTCAGGCATTTCCCCCAGTCACAGACTCTACGTCTCTACAAAATGGGTCCCATAGGAAAGCCCTATCCTTCCTGTGGTGGGCATAACGTTATCTGCTTTGGACGTGGAGACACATCTGCTGTTCCATGTGCTATTTTTAGATTCAATGTTTCTTGAGAAAATGCCTGAAGGATTCATTAGGATGGCTCTTCATCTCTGATCGTGCTTCCACATCAGTTGTAGCTGAAATGGGTATCCTCAGAGAGCAGGGCTCCATCCAGTGTCTGCTAGACGAGTTACTTAAATCTCTGCTAAAGTTTATGAAATAAACCTTAGAGACTTAAGCATATTCTCACACTCCAAAGGAAACTCATAGTCTTCAGTAATAAAATCAGTAGTAACTAGTAATACTGGAACAGAAAACGGTACAATTCCCAGCTCTTTTGTCTGGACAGGCAAGCATTCTGGGATTATTCCAGCCTTTCAGGAACCATCCTCTTGTCAAACAAGGATAAGAGGAAAAGCATGATGGGTGAGAGAGAGTATGATGGCTGAACAGACATTTCTCAAGTAAGCCTCTGAAAAATAGACGATGGTGAAATCCTTGAGTTGTTGGATATTTTTTCAAGAGGTTCCTATTGACCTCATCAGAACCAGGATTTTATCCTGTTGCTTTAAGGAAGTGAGTAAGGATGTGCACAGCATTTTTTTATTATTATTTTTTTTCTTTGTCATTTTGGTATGTAAATGCTTGTTCCCAGACTGAATACTGGAATGTTCAAAACTGCATTCAGATATAATCAAATATCCCCCAGATCTGTGACAACTCTGCTGTCAACAGAATAAAAATGGATATGCGTATTTATCTACATGAAGAAATGCCCTTTAATCTCAGTTCAAACCCATAAAATGTAGGTTGCATCTTAAACTGTTCCGTGCAGCTGAAACAGGTTAAAGAAAACTCCTTTGTACTCTTCATTTATCATGCATACAGCATTATCACTTACAATTAGGCATGACATTTCAGTAAATATTGCTTGTGTGGAGTTAACAGACAATGCACACAGGAGACAGCTATCAGCTGAAAAGAAAAACAAGGGAAACAAAGCACTGGTGAGGCAGACTTTTATGCTGGCAGGAGAGACAGAGAAGTATGTGGACTATCATTTCTACCTCCGCCCTGAGATGTTGCCCAGCTGTACTTACTTTCTAAGAATATTAAGAGACTCAGCTGTAGAAAAAAACATTTACTAGTCCCTTTCATCTAAATTTGTCAGTCATTTTATAAAAAACCCTAATTACCTACTGATTTTAGCTTCCTGAATTTCTTACTTTGTATATTATAAACTCTAATACTCATTCAGAAATTTTATTTAACACTGAACAATTCAATAAAATCTTCCTAAACACGGGCTGAGAATGATGATGTTTCTATTAAAAGTATGCACAGTGATAAAACAAAAATGCAAAAATATTACCTGTATTAAACAGATCTGCTGCTAGGCACCACATTGTTTTAAATGCTGTGAACTCTGGTAAAATCATTTCACCACTAAGGGTAAGGCTATAATCCCTTCATGCTAGATGGGAATTTACACCCTGGGGATTTTCTGCCATTAGTTACAGTTCAGTTAGTTACAGCATAATCATGCTATGAACAAGGCTACGGGCATCAGTTGTACTCAGATCTAGGTTATGAGGGCTCAGTTTTAAGGTTTTGTTAAAGAACAAAAGATACAGGTTGCACTCAATTCAGAACTGAAAACTGCTTTCTTTATCTTCACAAGTGACATAAAGAAAGAATACTTTATCTGCACATTAAGAAAATGTCAAAATGTTCCCCAGAGGTATTCAAATTAACATGTATGCAAATTATCTGTCATTTTGATTGCTCATAACAGTCAGTGTGCATGCAGCACTAACCACTTCAAGAAGGGACATGACCCATACTTTGTCAGGCTGGCAGTAAGGGAAACCATTAGAAATAAACACTGTTTTTTAAAACAGGACCTGAGTATCCAGTGCTGGAGTTACAGTGGGAATCATCTCCCTTTCTCCTTGCTCATTTTTAGATACTGAACTAGCTCAAGCCATGAGACTACAAGGATGTGTAGCTGCCTTGCAGCAAACAAATGACTTAATTTTAGAACAGCATCTCCTTCGGTGACTGCTTAGATATTCCTAAGAAAATGAGTTTAAAAGTATCATTTAAGCACCATCTGGACAACCCATTTATTCACAGAATATGCAAACCTACAGCCATTAAAACTTAATGCAGCCAAGACAGTAGATTTATTAATTAAATACATTATTGCCTTTGTAGCATACACCCAATCCTGTGTTTTCTCAAAGTTCCTTAATGTGGAAATTCTGCAGCATTACCATATATAAGCTCATTGCTATGAACTCTTTCACAAGGCTTCCAGTAAAAATTCAGCTGCTTCTAAGCACAATATAAACCTCAGCAGGAAAAGGGCCCTGCAGTGCTCTGAATAAACATCTTGATGCACGTCCTCTGTATATACTCAGCATGCAATACACGGTTGCTACCTCATATTTCCAATATGCCTGGAAGTTATTGCTTAAACAAAATAGCTGTAGTAAGAACATGCAGTTCCTAAGGGAAATACTCTGACATCCACAGTGCTGCTCATGAATGGAGCTATGACTATGGAAAACAAGCATCAGCTTTTAAAAGGGGATACTAATTTACAGTTTAGACTGCTGTCATAATATACAGCAAAGCAGAAAATGTCTGTGATATTTCTAATATTTAAGCTCCCTGAAGGAGCGTCTTCATCTCCTAATCAAAACTTAATGAGCATCCTCTCTGAGAATACAGTTGCTTGTATTTCTGTTTAATTAGGGTCCTGCCACCATCCCTTTCAGGATGCATAACTGAACACAGACACTCCAGACTAGCCTGTTTTTATCAGAAAGAGAATGTAAGCTTTCATGACCAAACACCAAAAAAAAGTAAAAGGAACTTGTGCTTGATCTCAATACTGAGCAGTTATGACATCTGGAGTTTTGCTTTCCTTCATTAGCAGCTTTTTAAGGAAGGGTTAACTTTTTCCTATGTTGATCTTATGAAACTATGTGAAATTTGAGACTGAACAGTCTAAAATGTGCTGTTCAAGTGGCTTCAAAGAGGACCATTCATGTCACTGTAAAGCACTGCTATTGTGGCCAAAGACTGATGTGGTCTGTCAGGGCCTAACCTTTCATTTACAATGCCTAATTTGAAAAATTGTGCTCATCTGGACAAGGAACTAAGCTATTTCTTTCTTTTGCAGCTGACAGATGTTTTGGGGTGAGTTTTGAACATTCCATTTTATAGTCTTTAAAATAAAAATATAAAAAACATTTAAAAATAAAACTCCTTACTGGATGTTGGAGATTATTAATCTGCAGTTTGTAAACATCACACACATGCAGAACAACATATATTGGGCTAACATTTTTTATTCCAGTCAGCTGGTCTTGCTTAAACAGTGATGCTGTAATTTGGCTCTTTGTTTTTAGCTTTGTTTTAATCAGTTAAGAATTTTATTTTTTTTTTTATTTTTCTATTCGTAAAAGGAAGCTCCAGCACCACCGCCACCACCTTTATCTCCAACTGCTGAGACATAACACAACCATCTACATCCTAGACCCAGGTACAGTCCCAGGCTGTGAGCCCTAGCCATCATCCCTGCAAACAGCAAAGCCCAGGTGTGAACGCACTGCAGCCCACGTACAAACGCTGCCCGGGACAAACAGCCATGCCACCAGTTCTGCCCTCTCACATGGCCTCCCCCCATCTCCCTGTCCTGACAACGTGCAACGCAGAGGCCTTCTCTTACATATTTGCAGAATAACTTTCAATAAACACCCTTCAATCAGATTCATTCCCAATGACTACTCAATTGCCAGTTCCCCTCTAAAGTTTCAGACTATGCATCCAGGGTTGCCCAGAACACGAGCCAGCCATTTTCTTAAGATCTTCCCACTTGAACAGGTGAGTATATTTTAACACTGTGCTGTATTTTTGCTCCTGTGCACGAGAAAATACAAGAAAGACAACCAATTCCTTCATTCAAAATGCAGATGTCACTCTGACCCTAGTATCAACCAGTATCACAATCGCATGTTGATTTTAAACTGTAATGGAAGGAGAAAATGACCAAAAGGAAAAATACATCTTAATAACATTTTCTTTCCTTCTACCTAATTCCCTTCCCAATTAAACATAAGCACATTAGCATTAATAGAGAAGGAGTTGTGTCGGAAAACTTAAGCTCACTCATATATAATCACATTCATAAATGGCAGGTGCTTGAAAGACGTAAATCTTTCTTGCTGAACTTGGCCTAGGACGTGAGGAGAAATGAGCACTTCCAGCTGGTCACACATAGGTATCACACAGGGATGGGTCAACAAATCTTTGTTGAAGTCTCACATGCCTGTTTGGTGGATGGGGATTTTTATCAGTAACAATGTAACAAGAATAAAGTGTACATGCATTTTCAAAACGCTTTTCTTCAGATCCTTCATCAGATTCTTAAGAAACCTAACCTATCACGCAAGAAGATTAAATGCAAAAAAAATACAACTCTTGATTCCTACTTTTGAGCAAACTGTTCTCTAAGGGTGAAAACAAACTCGGAGAGATTTCATTTCAAAAAAGTTGTTCCTCCTAGCGTTCACATCCTTAAGAATGTTTAAGAGCCATTTGATAGATAATACCAAGTCACAGCAATGAATGAGTTTAGGATTAAGACATAATTTCACCTTGTATTGAACTTCTGATCCTGATTGTGGGGTTTCACAGGTGTTCTGAGATTTTTCTGGACTCTGAGAGTAAGAGCAGTGTTTTCTGCAAACACCGGAGAGAAGTTTTGATATGGCTCCATTCAAGCCGCCACAGTTAACATGTACTCCCGTTTTCAGCCAATTTGTCTCTGTTTAGAAACTTGCATGTGCAAACCTTATACATGGCACAGCTCCATTACCATCTGCTTCAACGTCTCCAGCGCACAGACAGCAAGGAGCTCTGACAACTGAAGCTGGAACATAGGGAGTGTTTATAGCATAAGAATCATTACATGAAAGGAGGCCTTGGAAGGAGGGTGAGACGATTTGGTCTGTCCTTTCACATTAATTTCCTTATCTTCTGCTGTTTTGGTTGAGTAAATTGACAGCTGAATTTAAAATCCAGCAAACAGAAAATAAATCCTTGAAGTTTTGCTGGGAAAATGACATACATTTTCAGGTTTCCATTTTGCGGAAGAGACAAACAGGGCAGTAGAACTACTATTTTTAATGACCGAATCTGCACTTTCAAATTATTTTGGCATACGAAATTGTTTCAACAGTTACAGAACATTTGGGTTGTGTAGTATAGAGTTCTGCCCCAGCTGTGCATCTGCATGTAGCAGAGGCAAGAGGCTGGACTGTATCTCAGCACTGTTATCTTGCTTTTCAACTTCTGGAAGCAGATCATGGTAATCAATGCCGCACACAGAAGTAGAATATTTTAGGTCAGGAGGAACCCCTGAAGGTCATCCAATGCAACCCCATGGTCAAAGTAAGGCCATCTGAGCCAGTTATTTTCCTTTGCTCAACAAAGAAAGCACTCACAGTTCCTTACAGTATGGCCAACTTGTGAGCTCAGCTCTGCTCTCTCAGAAGAGTGCTGTGGGCTGAAAAGTATAGGTGGTACATGATGAATTCAATTTTTCCTTACAGAGAATGTCCCTTAGAGGCTGATTGGCACCCTGCTGAAGACCACATTTGCTCTTCAACAACCATTATGGAATGTTCCTTCAAATGTCAAGCTTAAGACCTCTGGAGCGAAAGAACATACTTAATGTGAGAACGATCCATTCTATTAGCTTTTCCAGAGCTTCTTCCATAGTATTTGTGACAACAACATCGCATAGATTCTCCTGGAAGACACATGACCTCCAATACTAAAAAGAACTGTTTACAGAAAGTTGGTTTTTTCTTCTACAGTGGCCACTGCTGCCTCAACAGTTATCTTGGAGCTTCCGAAAGTACACTACCCCTTTTTAGTTCAATTGTCATACATGCTAACTTCACAGCACATTAATACCCTTTGCAAGATATTCAATAATATTATTTTCTGCTAAAAGTATTTTCATACTTTTCAGCCTTGTTCTCTTAACTGTTTTATAAAAGTAAGCAGGTCTTGTCTGTTCTTCGCACACAAAGGAAAGGTGATGACCATCTTAAATTCATACAGCTAGTTGCATGCTTCCGCCCTGAAAAGACACTACTTTTTGTGTACATGCAGACAAGTGACCCTAAGAACACGCAAGTTTTGCGGCACCCAGGAGCACAAGCAGGTACTTTGGAGCTGGGCTCCCCTGGAGTTCGTTATACATCAGCTGTAGTGGAAGAGGGTAAAGTGGGTTAGAGAAGTCAGGTAGAAAGGAAAGGCAGCCAGCAGCTACGCAGCCAGCGCTGACAGACCAGGACAGGTTTGGCACTCTGTTAGCATCTGGGGGCTCAGAGTAAGCACTGTCTCCACAAAAGTACTGTACCTAGCACATAGAACTGCACTCCAAACAGTGAGCAAGATCTGTTCTAGCATGAAATCAATAAAAAAAACAGCAGAAAGGTCGGTTGTGTATGTGAACTACCTACGTATCTGATAGCTGCTCTTAAGGTTCGCCAAACCCATTGGGAACAGTGAGCAGGGAAAAACCTGCCAGTATTTATAAGCTTCTGGAACAGCTCCATTTTTTAATCATTTCTAAGCTCCAAGTAACCAAGAAAGGACAAATGAACAGTTCTGACAACATACTGACTGACAATGTGTTAACATTTTTAAAGCACTCCTAGGGTGCTTTCCAAATAGGTTTTGGAAGGTGAAAGAAATGAACAGAATGTGGTGTGTGCAGCCAGAAGTACCGTGTGATGGCAGTTTCAGCGATTTTTCTGCAGTACTGAACAATCTTTGATTTGCAAAAACTCAAACAATCTGTCCTTGAAGAAATAGCTCCAGGATGTTGCAACAGGAAGGAAACGTATTCTGTAAATGCTGGAGTGTCCCATGGAAAGAGATGCTGTGTCTAAAGAAAACTGCTTAGGAAATGCTTAAGTAATACACATGTCTAAAGAACAGGACTGATACGCCCTGAAACACAGAAAGCTGATAAAGTTGAAACTGCAACAAGACATGTCTGTTACCCTGTGTCCATTACAAAACTCATCTGACTTGTCATCTGGCTTTTTTGATTGCTTTACATCACCTGCATGTCAATGACAGAACAGCACCAGTATACTAAAAATCTGATTCAAGAATGAGAAATGGATTAAGTTAGCAGTAATGTTCAGTTACACAGGAACAATCAGCTCTAGACAGCTCATTCCTGCAGCAAGCCAGCAGCCTTGAAACAAGGCCTCACAGCTTCCAGACACCTTATCAGGCAACCACAGCAGCTTGATGGTTCAGGAAATCTAACCATGTATTCAATTGGACGAATGACCATGCCAGCTCAGCTCTCCTGAAGCAGCAGGTGCTCAGGCAGCCCTTGGCACATCACTGCAGGGGTTTAGCCAGCCAGAGGGTCACAACAGGAAAAAACAATAAACAGAAGAAAATTTCCACACAGGACCTGCATGCTGATCTATGCCATTCTAATCCACTATTTCCTGCAACAAAGATGAGCTAGCTGTGTGTAACAATTACTGGTAGGAAAACCTGCCTTTTGACATAATGTACATACTATACACACATTGCTTAAATATTACTGAACACTTAGACCAGGGTATTCAAATGTGTCACAGAAATTTGCACCTCAAGTGGTGAACTCTTCTAACAGGACCACCATGAATTTATGCAGCTCAACTTTAAACACATTCATTCAAAATGCATAACCAAAATGTAATGTATTCCGCCACACAGCTATATTACTGTGGAAACATTGTATTTATCAAGAGCTTTCTACTGTGA
The DNA here is from genome assembly GCA_026283785.1 of Coracopsis vasa. Lineage (NCBI taxonomy): Eukaryota > Metazoa > Chordata > Aves > Psittaciformes > Psittacidae > Coracopsis > Coracopsis vasa. Next base: position 18,651 of record JANHGB010024179.1, on the reverse strand, counting down.
TATACTTGGATTTCAAATCCAGACAAAAATACTGTGTTTAGAATAGTTCATATGAGTATTTAATGCACTGCAGTTTCTGTACCACTGAAGACATGCAGCTCTAACATGAAAATTGTCATAAAACTTGGAAAAATATGTGAATGCTTTTCACAGCATCCTATCTACTTTGTATACAAAAGTGACACACATCTGTTTGCTATCCGGAAGTCTATGGTGGTCATATTTCAACTATATGAATACTGGTGAACTATGTTCCTGTTTCTTGTATCTTTTAGTTATTTTATAAGCATTCTTGTGTTAATGAGTGTTTCCAATAAGCCAAGTAATCCTAGCATACTGATTCATTGTGGATTTCCTTTTTTACTACCAGTCACAGGACGTTATTCCATATATAATTGTGATTACTATTTAGGATTTATTTTGTATCTATGTAAGGAATCCTATATAGCCAGGCATGGACTACCCACTGTGCTGGAAATGGCTCCAGAAACAGAGACCTCTCTGCTGAAGCTCTGTTTTATTTGCAGTATGAGCTGCAGGGATGATATGGCAATAAAACAGTAAGCAGACCATTCACTGTGTCCCACCATTACTTTTTATGTTTAATTCACAAGTGCTTAATTAAGATAGCAACCTTTCTAAAGGGCTTTCCAAGTTACTGACTGAAGCAGAGTAAGAAGTAAAGAGCCAGTGCTTCATGAGCACTTCTTGGTCTTGCCAAGACCAGTCCCCCCTACACTCAGAACAAGGAATAAAATAAAACATCAGATATAGTTCATATAAAAACCTAAGGAAAGAGCTGTTTGCAATTACTGTCATGTAATAAGGCTCCCATTTTCTGAAGGGTAGGGCAACACTGCCGCTCAGCAGGGCCACTGAGAGCAGCCCTGGGCCTGCGGATACTGCCACAACCGCAGGCTATTCCCAGTCCTTGGAAACACAAAATAAGCGGCCAGTACCACAACTTGGCGGCTTGGTGTAAAAACCTGTATTCTTTTAGTGTGATAAACCACAGCACACTATCAGCAAAATAGAAGATGCAATTTTTGACTGCCTTGTCACATCACAGTCCCAAACAAGCACGGGGGGTGGCTCCCCCTCACTGAAAGAATAAATACTGCATATATATAAGTTACTTAGAAATTCTCTTTCTGACATTATTCTCATCTATCAGCACTTAACTGTATATGCAGTCTAGAATGACATTATTCCTTCAGGATGATTTTTCTAAACAGTAAGACTGGAAACATTTTACAATCTGAATGTTACTTTTGTATTGTTTCAAAACCCATCCCTGTGGCCTGCTGGCAGTCCCACATCTGATGCTTGAATCCCACTCTGGTGACTGAGCCAGAAGGCATGAACTCTTCTCCAGCCTTTCCAATCGGTAACTCCAGTAATTTTTTTTTTCCCATAGCATGACAAAAGTCAGATGTATGCCTCAAGGAAAGCCTCAGGAAGGTGAAGGAAAAATAGTGACTTTAAATACAGAGCAGTGCTTGTAAACGCAGTTAGATGGCTATGAGTGCTGCTCTGTGAAAGCCAGAATGTGACCATTTTCACTGTCCCTAATGAAAATTCTGAATTTCTTGTGAGTGTTGAACTATAAATGTTGAAAGCTGTATTGAACAATGGTGCCCAATGAAAAGGAAGTTTATCCACTCTAGGCACCAGCCAAAGCCTGTAATTCTTCTTCAGAAAATTTCCTATTGATAGCACTCACAGGTGTTTTCCCATCATTGGTATTTTTGATAATACTGCTTCTATTATCAGAATAACAAATGCAACCACTTTCGCTCTTGTGAGCGTTGCAACCACAGATTTATTCTATTAAGCTGTTGGTAACTTTTCACTGGAAGTGCTTTCATCTTCCAAAATCTGGCTGACTTCCTCCAAGTTGAGAAATGAGGGAAAACTATCCATTCAAACTCTCTGAAATCACTTACTTGGTAAATAGTTTTCATACTGTGTAACATTGGTATGTCTTCAAAATTGCTTAGCTTACTTCCCCCCTTCAAAAAACACATGTGGAGGATTATTTAACTTTGTATTATAGCACCATCCACAGTTTTAAATACCACACTTGAGTCAAACTGACGCAAACATCCAAGCACCAAGTTACTAATACCTGCATTGTGCTAACAAAACCAACAAAATGGGGGTCATATTAGAATCTCTCTTCTGAAAGAGGTGTGACTGATATTCTAAAGCAGGGCCTGAAGCCTACCCACACCTATCTTTGGGTTCAGCTTAGCTTGGTGTGGCTTTTGCAGCCCTTATTAGCATTTTATGTTGTTGACATTTTCTTACTCATTATGCCTAAAAATGCTGATGCAGAAAAGTTCTGGAATCACTTGGAAATCAGGCTCTGGGGTGTTAAGTAGGAATTTTAAGAGCCAAGTAAAGGAAATCTGAGCATCATGAAAACACGCGTAATACCTGAGAGTGAAACCTAGCAAATGACAAGGGATTTTGGTGTGCGAGATTGAGCAATAGATAGTGCGGCAACTTCAGTACAGCTATGCTATGCCAGTGTCCTGTACAGAAATCCAGGTTACATTTTATTGATTATAATTCAGATATTCTATGCAGTAAGCAGCGAGTTGCATCTACAATAGCTAACAGGCTATAGAAATGGCAACCTGATACACCAGTGGAAAATAATGACAGAATAATAAGAGGCTATTACAAAACAAGCAAAGTCAGACCTTCATCTACATTTAGCTGTTAAAATTACAGAGTCGTATGAAAAAATGCCAGGTTGTCATCTTTTTATGCTTTACTCAATGGAACACTGACAAGAAGAAAGCCTGCATTGCCAGCAGTCAAAGCCAGGGTCAGAGGGCAAGACAAATGTCTAAAAAGATGCACAAACCAAACCTTTGAACTCAGTAGAATCAGAAAGTTTGGGAACTGCCACAGCCTCCCAGGAGGCAGCGTGCACCTCTGACTGGAAGGCGTTAACAAAGACAGCTAGGGCATCCCTGAGGCAGCCCCCAAGCCAGGGAGGCTCTCCAGCCATACTCAAACCCGCTGTTGGGTCCTGTCAGAGTTCCAGGAAGGAGACAGGTCAGAGCACTTTCTACAGCCTGCTTGTCTCAGGATGTCAAATAACCAGCACAACCACAGGGAAATCACTTTAGACAAGCAGAACTAATGAAAGAACTTATCGCTGGCAGACAATAACGGTCAGTCTCAAGGTCTCTGATGAGAACTGCTTATCTGAGATGCTCCATCCGAAAGCAATTATGCGGCTGAGTTGACAGTTTGTAAAACTTTGAAATTCTTGTATTACTAGAGATTTTTAATCATCATTTAATGCTATATGGTCTATACGATTTTTAATCATCATTTAATGCTATATGGTCTATACGAAGATACAGGGAACTGTATCTTCAGATGGCTCTCACAAAAGCCTTTGGTTATGGTACCATGTACGTTACATCTGGTGACCACAGGGAACCATTTACCAAAGATAATGAAACCTCTTCCAGACTCAGCTGATCACTGAACAGATGGGATGTACAAGGCAAAGTTACACCAGCTCTGCAGATGACTTTGTTTCCTCCTTTGCTCTCTACATGTTGTTTAAGTACAGCGTAAGTAAAAGACATTAACAATCTGCCTTTATGCACACAATTATGCACTGCCCTGCATGTTGGCCTCAAGGAGTAATATAAAAAGAAAAGTGCAAAACCAAGTTAACCAGAAGTCAACAGCACAGATATTGAAAATTAATTTACAGAATGTATACACACTTTATAGTAATATACATTGATATTAATTAAATACTAATACACTTATCTGAAACCATCAGACTTTCTGTAAAATCTGAGTAATAACAGCACTTCTCACATCTTTAATTCAAAACTTGTAAATACTTTGTAAGTCACAGTCCCATAATGCCCCTGCAAAACAGTTATTACTGTATCTACTTACAAATGGATAAATACAGATTATGTGAGAGGAAGAGAGAAGTAGAATCAGAAAACAGAAACTTAAGTTGGGACTGCTAGTCCCCTGCAGAAAACTATCAAAAATACAGAACCCCGTCAGCTTAGAAAGCAAGCTGCTTTTTAAGCCCTTTCACATTTGGTATCTCTAGAACCTCGAAACAATTCTAACTTCTTTTTACATCGTATGCTTCATTCTAAGTATTAATAATTCTTTCATACATAATAACCTGTTACATAGCTAATACATGTATTGGGTCCCATCAAAATTTTTAAACAGCTAAGAAAACTTTTTAGGTCCATTTTCCTTAGCCATTAGAGTAAGAGCAGATGACAGAAGACACAGTCTTAGTATAGCAGATAGCGTTTGTTTAAACATCAGTCTGTGAGCAAGATGGGTATACGTAGCACAGTAATCCATAGCTTCATATGTTATCAGATTGTAATAAAGAGGATATTCATTATTTTTTTCTTTACTTTTCATATGTAAACATCCATTTTATCTTAAAAACCATTTCCTTATTTATATCAGATTGTTGCAGCTGATGGGTTAAAAAAATCTACCCAAATACCACTAATGCCATGCCTTTAACATTGTGTTGTTGAAAAAAAACAACTGTGCAATGTAAATTACTCCCTGTTTTAAGATCACCTAACAAATTCTATTTTTTCAGATCTTTATTTTTGACAGTAAAACGTTACTGGTGAGTGTATCACCTTTTATTCCTTAATGTTAACACCTCCAAAGTTTGAAAGAACTCTCTGGTGAATGGACACAATTAAAACCATTCAATCTAGTGGCCCAGTGCAAGTGGTAAAATCAAGAAACAAAGAGCTTTTTTGCTACCCTGATATTCCAGTGCACCAAACCTACCAGCAAGTCTGGCCTATCTGCTGAAAGGGAGACATAACAAGAGTTTGTTGTCAGTACAGCTTGAAGAATGCCCAGTCAGGCATTAACTTCAGATCATTTCAAGTTCACCTTAGTTACTTGCTGTCTTCCACACAGCATATTCCAAGCATGCTATTAGCATGAGTCATTAATCCTCACAACTACTGTGACAGCAGTCCTATCTCTGGGTTACACATAAAGGAGTTGCAGTAGTCATTCACTTTAATTCCAATAAGAAAATAAAGTAATTTAAAAACCAAAATTTCCAGCTATTTAGCCACTTAACTACCTAAAAACCTATAACATATGGCTTGGTCTGAATCCTTAAACAAGAGAAGGTATGGGAAGCAGGCACTCCATACCAACATTTTATTCAACATGAATGCTTCTGTACCCAAAACGTAGCCTGTTATGCAAAATTAACTTGGTGACTGCATTCCAGAACCCTTCACAAAACTGACCCTTTTCAAGAATGTTCAAGGTCCAAATGAGCAAAGGATCTGAAGGAGGAGGGTGCTGAACAGGCAGAGATCGAACACCTGTCTCAGCGTAACATTTGGCAGGAAATCACAGAGAAAGTGTCACCCTCGAGAACAGCTGACACACCTGTGGTCAGAGTATAAACCCAGTAGGGAACAATTTTAAGTCCCTGCTCTGCTGCAGTTTGGTAGCTTCCCAGTAAGCGATCGTGACCATCTGACTCTTCTGGAAAGCATCTGTTCTGCTCCGCTCTATTGGAACTAAACAACAATGATCAAATGGTCCATGTGCATTAATCAGGAAAACAGTTACAAGTGGTGAACACCTAACAGGACTGCACTGGCTCTATTTTGGCCTGAAATACATATATTGATCACCTGAATACAATATTGATCACCTGAAATACAATTTAAATGGCAGTTTTTTATTAAGATACCCTTAAGCAGCACACAGATGGCCTGATAGTCTTGACTCCTAAGCTTATGCAGGGCATAGCATACCAGGATCCTGATCCCAGCTGAAGCCTCTAGACGTTATTTGGATATAACAGTAATAAACCTACGCAAGGCAGATACAGTGCTGAAGGTTTAGTCCTTCACAAGATGAAGACTATAAAAAATTATTAAGAAATTATTAAGAAATATTTTGCTTACTTTGTTACAGCTGATTTAACTTTAGGCTAAAATATCAGTATTATCTCCCAAGAAGAGCAGCAATTTTTTACTGCTGCTTATAACAATAATAATAATAATAAAAAATCAGCACAGGCCCATGTCTGCCCACATTTAACTCTGAAAATCTGTTCTTAAAAAAAATCAGTCTCTAACATACCATCAAACAAGTGAATGGAAACAGTGGACATTATTTCTCCACCCATTATCCATGTTTCATTTATCTTCTAAATTAAGGTTCATAGGCTGTAGCAAATAGACAGTTTAAAATCCATTTCCATAGCTCACATGAGCCACCAACAACCCTTATGATCATTGTAGGTACTGTAGGAAGAATGTAAGTTCATTTGGAAAGGAAAATGTCTCAGAATTTAAAATCTATTCTCCTTTTCTAAATGAAGCAACAGTTGTTGTCAAAGAGTTTGAATGCTAACTTGAACCACAGAGGAAAATGTTAAACTAGTGTTTTAAGAATCCAATAAAATCACAGCACAGCTATGATATGGAACACAACATGTTTTCCTTTTTCTTCCTCAAATCAGCTGCTGAGGCTTTGGCAATAACAACCATTTCAGCAGAGGATGAGGCAATGAAACCATTTCCCCCACTACCGCACACGAAATGTGGAAGCTGTTGCTTTTTCAGATAAAAAGCCAAACCCAAACAAAAAGAACCTTGCTCCTTTCAGGCAGCAGACAGCAGTGTTTTTTCCCAGCAGTGCAAAGGCAGCAAGCTTCAGAAGCACATGTTGGACGACCCTCTGCTCTGCAGTGGGACTGCCAGCATGATCCACATGCCGAACAGCATTTACTTCAGACTAGCACTAAACCCAAGCAATTCCAAGCAATGGAATTAAAAAAAATCAACTAACATTGCACTAATAGATGTGTGCATGTATGAAGGAGAATTAATCCTTACTGCAAGACATTCTGGATGTCCTGGAGCTCAAGAATCTTGCTCCTCTCTTCCCATCAACTGGACCCACAATGAATGTCATGACTTAAGAAACAGACCATGAGCTCATGGGCCCTTTTGTGATTACTGCAGACTTTGCTACTGGTTCTCAGGACAGAGGTTATTTTCAGATCTAGAATTAATAGACACTGATAACACTTCTGTAGATCTTGCTCACTTATGCCCACCATTCAGTCCTCAAACACATCACAATGGAAAAATCTTTTGACCATACAGACAAGACGACAAGAAAATGTTACCAAAAAAATTAAAAAAAAAACCCAAACCAAAACAAAAAATGCCTTTAGAGAAATGACAAGTGGAAACATTTCTATCATATTTCTGAATATATGAAATGGTTGTAGTTTACAATTCTACAAAGCATATTATAGAACTACTGTACCTCTTTATGCAACATCTTGGTATTTTTATATCTATTCTCAGAAAGTTATGGTTTTTTTTTCCTTGCTAAATTCACTTCTTTTCATTTACATCACTTTTTCACCTGTATCTTCTTTCATTTTCTTGTTCCAAATTTCCAGGACAATTACACTCTCTCCTACTATGTAATAATCAATCTCCACTGCATTCTTTCTCACAGTGACTCTCCTTCTCCTTTTGTGTCTTTGCACTTCTACAAAATTACTCAGTTTTCTTTTCTGGCATAATTGCCAGTTTTTAATGCATCTCCCTCTATTCTGTGTGACAAGTATTCCATTTCTGTCATGTCAGTTACACTGATGGGCAAAATGCTGAAATGGAACACTGGATAGCACTGTCCTGGAGAAACTTTGATTTTCATCTCCTAGGCTAGTTAGGCACACCACAAAAGCTTGTTATGGGAATCCAGCAAATAATGGCCTTTTCTTCTCTTGCTGAATATCTTGCAGACTATGAAAGAGCAAGACGCATTTTATTTGGTAGGTTATTCACTAATTTCATACTTAAGGAATACATAAAGAATACTGCTTACTTTTTAAAAAACTCTTCTTGGGACTTATTGATCTATTTTTGACCCATTACAAACAATCACATTCATAACAGAGAGCTAACACATGTTAGGATGGCGTATGCTTAGCTATCCAACAGAGGATATCTAATCCACTGTTCCACAAGTGAGGTCATGTAATGGCCAGTATATACAGAAAACCATCAGTTTATTTTAGACCAAAGGTCCCATGTAGCTGATCACGAATGCATCAGCAAGGTGCGTACATCATTCAACATCATCAACACCAGTGGCAAAAGAGCTATTTGCACGCCAAATTCACAAATTAAAAATCGGGAACAGATGACAACAGAACATCTTGATTCACACTGTGCTTCTCCCACTTGACAGTTTCTGGGAGTTACAAACAGGGACTTGGAAAAGTGCTAAAAATAACACAGATTCAGGCCCTGGCTCAGAATCCTTTTTTTTTTATCTCCCATTTTGCCTTGATACTCTGCTTGATACTGCTAATAATAAAGCTAGTATGACTCACAAAACCATTGCTATGATTTTAAAATGTAAGAAATACATATTACCTATGAAAAGGGTAACAGTAACATCTAGAATTCATGCTTACAATCACTGGCAAATGTAAATGATATACAGCAATACATCCAGCATGTATGCAATTGCAGAGGTAATAACTGCATTTCTGGCAATTTTTTTCTAAATATATGATTTGATGCATACTTACAAAGAAGAAATTAGAGATTGTTAGACCTGAAAGCAGCCTTCAGTCCTACTAATTTCTGATTTTTAATGTCACGCTAAGCACAGTATACAGTGAACAAGCCAGATAAAAACCAGTTTCAGATGGACTTAGGGAAATGACCCTCTTCCACCTTGCAGAGCATGTTAGCATGGTTAAATTTTGTCACTAAAAGAATTCATTCATGGAAAGAGTAAGTATTCCAAGAATGAGGTAGCTTAGTTCTAGCACTAGCTGTGAGATTTAATTCGAACAGAAAAATATTAGGTGAATAAACACCTCAAAAATTCTCAACTGTGTCTGCCCCAGTAACACCTCAATATAAAACCAATGTATCTCAGAATTTTAAAAAATAATTGGTATGGGAGGAGACAAAGTTGCAGTGCATTTGGAACACCAAGCAGTTTCTTGCAGAAGCAATAAAAGTAACATCCCAGCCTACAAGCAGATGGGAAAACAGACACAGATGCAAACATCTAAGTAAGACATGCTGTGAGCATGGACTATTTCCTCAGGTGTCATCAAGACAGTATAAAGAAGCATGAAATTACAAAGGCTCAAAGCTTTACTTGGGATCTGACTCCTGCCAGTAAGAAGTGAAGACCCAATTCTTTATTCATAGGATTAAGAAGAGTTGGTTTAAAGTCTCCTCAATATTTGTCACCATTTTTTTCCTGTGACACAGGAGAGGCCACTCAAGGTGATACATGCTGGAATCTTTCACACTTTCTCTACATATTTCTAGAGTTTCTCCCATCTGTAACAGTTTCCCCATCCCCTCCTCTCTTTGGATAACAGCCTCCACTTCCTGGCACACAGAAAACACTCTTGCGACCTCTGCCTTTCAGCATTCTCCCCACATCCAGCTGTTTCCTCAGCTCTTTCATTTGCAGTATGGAACAACCTGAGTTGCACTATCTCCCCTCTTCCTTCCTGCTCCTTAGGTTTTTACAGATTAAGGCAAGTGGTCATAGCTTCCCATTGCTTGGCCCCTGGGTATGCCCCACGGCAAATGCTCCACTTAGTCTTCTGAGTCCCATTTCATGGTGTGGCACAGCTCGTGAGGTTCTGCTGAAAGAAGTGCAGTAGGTATCCAACAACCAGGAAAATCAGTCCTCTGTGCACAGCCAGCATCACACTCTAGGAGCGCTACACTATGGAAGCTCAAGAATTATCAGCTGTGAAATAAAACTGCCACTGAATTAAGCCCCACCGATTCTCAGAACTTTTGATGTGGCTCTAGAATCTTGATGTTCTGCCATAAAACAAACGGAACACAAAGAAGTTGTGAAAAATTAAATCAGTCAAAACATTGTGTGTTCAAAAAATACAACCACTGAAGCCAAAATCACTGGTAAGAAGAGCAAATTATTAAATGGGAAGGTCCTTTTCCAAAAGTGACAAATCATTATTAAAGGCTGCCTGAGGGAATCCTGAACTAATCTTCTTGTTAAAGTGAAAAAACCCACAAGGCAGATTAACAATGTCTCCTAAACAACATTAATTTTGGAGGATGATGATAATTCAGAATAGGAAAAGGGGTTATCCTGAAGAGCTTTACTAGCTGTACACTGTCAGCTTCTGAGTGTAATTAACAAGCTATTAGCATTTCTATGTGTAAAATTCTTGTCAAAACACATTTATGGCTCTTGAAATATTTCCATGCAGTGAAGTATTTTCTAAAACATCACACTTAATACAATGTGTTAAGACTACATCCTGCTCTGCACATGACACTTGGTATAGCAATTTTATTTAAAATCACGTGTAGCTCACATATTCTAAATAGCAAAGAGAGAATGGTCTGTAATTTTGAAGCTATTGAACATTTCAATTCCTACCCAGGTAACCAAAACCAGAATAACATTTACAAATTGCCATACTCACTGTTCAGGTGAGAATTTCAGAAATAATTTAATTATTAAAATCAACTAAATGAGAAGTCCATTAATACAGTGATGAATACCTTGGTTTCTTTCTGTAAAAATACTAATATGACTTACAGAAATTACATTGTCTTAAATATTCTTTAACCACAGCTGTCACAGAAACATATTTTGAAAGCATATTCCAAAAAGCTTGAGTGACAAGAATTAATTTCTGTGGCTTTAGCTGAAAAGCCACTATGTATCACCCTTCACATATCATCCAACAGCATCTGCACCAATCAACATCCACAGCCAGATTTATAAAAGCATTTTGGTGCCATACAGTGTATACAAAAGTCACATGCAATTTCCAAAAACATCTGTGCACCACAGTCATGGTGATTTTCATGCAAAACAAGTGCCACGTTTCCCATGGAAATCACTCTATAAATACTTAGGGGTGATAACCCACAAAATCTGGTATCTAATTGCTATTTTTAATACTTCACCACAGAATCAGAGCTCTCCAAACCAGTAATTTAAATAAAATATCCTAGTGAACAGTGCCATACTGTAAACCCCACTTCAGTTCTAACCCCTACACAATAACAGCGTCTCCTAACTTTGCTCTGTCTGTAGTGCTATTACTGGTCATTCATCTGGTGCCTGCTAACATAAAGCACACACAGGCAATGAAGTGAGATACTGGAGAACAAAGATAGTCAGATATTGAGAATGGCAAATGTTACTGTGGATATTTTGCACATTAGTTTCAACTCATCAATAAGAACACTTCAAAAGCCATAAATATATCACTTCCAAAACTATAAGAGATTCATATAAAATTAATTGTCTTGTTCTGATCTTAGGACAACCCTTGTTCTGCCTAGCAACTACCATTAACCATGAAAATTAAAGTATCTTAACAATAAATGTAACGAGAATTTACGCCTAGTTAGCTCCATGTTTGAAATTCTGTTTATTAGTATTTCTCTTTAATTCTGCAGGTGATGGCAGAGAGCAGGCAACATGTACATGTCCTAGTAGCAATGGGGTGGGAACAGGTGGCAGGGTCATTAAACATGGATTGCAATTGGAAATTAAAGCCTACCAAGTGCTTCCTCACTTAACTGTGGTTACAATCTCCTTCTCTCTTTATTCCTAATTCACAGCCTGTGGTTTCAGGTTGGATCATCTGTTGCGAAGATGCTCTAACCCCACTTTGTCAGCTGGATCACATCTCTCACCAGCAGTTCTCAATTCTCAAAGAGGATCCTCCAATCATAACAGCCAACTCCCTGGTCAGAAGAGATACTTTAGAGATCCAGTAAGAGTCTTTCTGAAAGAAATACCGCACTGTGGTAACTTATCAACCTTCCACATTTTTTTCTTCATTTTTTGGGCTTTTTTTCCCAGAACAACTTCGTAAGATGTGCTGTTTTGCTGATAAGCTACACAAGTATCACTGTTTTGGATCATTTCCCATGAGTTTTTCCTCAGATGTTTCTTTACAGGAAAAACTCATTTCCACCAAAAAGTGCAAACAAACAGGTTTATTATTGCTCTGAACCTCTCCTAGCCTGAACAGTTGTGTCAGAAATGTCACTGCATTTCCTACTTTCCAAAGAAAAAACATCCAAAAGAGGAATGTAAAACACGCTATTTATTGTCCATCTCAAATTAAAGTTCCAACTTCATGCATTATTACTCTTTCACCCAGAGGAAGGGGTTTCATGAAATGAGTATGCCAGCAGCAACTATTTTGCACAAAGAAAAAGTTTCACAGAATTCTTGTCACCATTTACAACCAACCAATCGGTTTAAGCTAAATAGCAGTTTTTACAAAACTAGGCCTAAACTATTCATCGCTTTGCATGATGACATTACATTGTCTAAAAATAGTTTCAGAATCTAGAAGTAATGCTGTGAAACCCCCAAAATGCATAGTATAAAATACATTTACCTCTTTCACATTTAAAAATACCTTGAGCACATGATAAGGTAGGGAAAGAGCTCAGCGAACTCGAGGATTACTCCAGATATATGTAAACTGTTACCACCTCGTGGTTCCTTTAGAATCTCAGCTGCACATACACACAGGTCTGTTCCATACCCACTGCTCACAGCGGTGACAGTGGTCATGTAGCAGGAGCTACATGATCAACTTTTCTGATCTTTGTTATCCTGTTATTGTAGAAGCATAACTACAAATCTATGACTTAAAAAATATTTAAGAATATTTTCAGACCTGGCCCTTCCACTAAATTCAGCAGGAATTTTACAAATCACCTCAAACATGCAAGATGAAGTCCATGACATTGAAGAACAAGCAAATTATGAGGTGAAAATGTGATAATTAGCTCAATCTAGACACAACAATGGCTGGTGAAATTAGAAAAACCCACAGCTATAACATTTATTTTATAGCCTCAAAATATACAGTGAACTAAAAGCAAGAGATTAATTTAGTATGAGTTGCACAACCAGCACTGACTCTTACTGTAAGCTGTAAAAGCTACTACGGAAGTTGATTTTATAGCTATTATTAAATTTGATTTCACGTGTATTGTTGCTCCAGCGTCATCAAGCGAATATAATGTAAAATTCACACAGTGCCTTTTTTGTTTAATTATGATAATTTATACTAATGGCATACCGACAAAAGAGAAAAGTATCAAGAGACTTTAAACTGAATTTAGTTCTTTACTTATCCTGTTGCTGCTACTTTATACCATAGGTTTATGCTGCATTTGTTAAAAAGCACACAAGATACCATAGAGACACCTGGTGGAATTTGACTGGCTGCTTTAATATAAATATACCAAAAAGGGCAAAGGACAAGTAACATCTAACCACAGCACACAGTTCAATATTTCTTGGGCATCTTTACATACCCTTCTCCTGACTTTTTGCTACTTAAAATTCTCAGTAAAAGCACAGGATCAGGTTTTGTAAGCTTGCTTGTTTGCTGGTCCCCTTTTTTAACTAGCCTTGCTCTTAGAAAAGTCATCACGCCCACTGGCCTCAACTGTGGAAGATCTTTTCACATAAACCAAAGCTGGTAGCTTTGTTTTTCCAGAGAATCATTAACACATTCTAATAGGTAAATGGCACTTCTGATCAGCTAACTTACATTTTCCCTTAATTAATATTTGGGTATAAATGCTCACTGTGTGTTTCATGACAAGAAATTAAAACAAAACATACGGGTCTTTAAGCCTTAAATTAATAGTTGTGTTATGCACAAGAAAAACCCCAACATCTCTATCAATAATAGTAAGTAAATCTCATCATATGAAATCACTATGGAGAAAACAGGACGACTAATCTCTCCAATACTGCAATTTTTGATTTCTAGATCATATTTTTTTCATGCTTTAACGTGTGACTGAGGAGATTAAAGCAAAACAATTTGTTCTGCTATCTAGAGAACCTGGGTACATGAGGTGTTCAGTACTGATAGACGAGATACGTCCTGCTTACACTGCACTGCACACACCTCCAAAACAAACAAGCTTAAGAACACACTGGTCCTAAAGGTTAACAGGGATGGTGACCTCTCTCAGACATGAAATGTAGAAAGCTTAATATATATTTTTGTTATCTACACTAAATTAAAAACTACAGAGTAAAGCCTTTACACTGATCTTTGCTGAATGAAAACAAAACACAACAATAAACCCATCTGACTTACTTATCTTGATGTTTTTAAAACGATAAACAGTTTAGAAACATGTTTCAGAAAAAGAGATGACATCAAGTATTTTTGGCATCTTGGACAATGCAAAAAAAAAAAAAAAAGGGATGAATGACACTAGCCAATGAACAAATAACAAACCTCATCTCTAGTGCTTCAATTCACCATATATTTCTAACGAAGGATCATCATAAATAGCAATATAATGTAATAGAGCGGCAGAAAAATCAGTCTCAGGAGACTCAAATCTTACATTGTATTCTGCCATTTCTTTCTTAGAAATTTAACTCTTCCTTGCTTTGTTTCTTCCTTTGCACCCTGGGAATGAGATCACTAACCCTTTTTCTTTTGTTAAACATTATGAAATCTCCCGATAAAAGCATTACACAAAAATCCACTGGCATCACTCCGTATGCATGGTGAGACCTGTGGTTTACATAGTCACAGATCTGTGAATGCCTGGGGCCAGAAACAAAGAGTGGGGCAACAGACCTTGCTACATGATGGTATTTCCAACTTTACTGTTGAGTCCTGTGGCTTCCCTTGTGGCATGCTTTTTCAAAAAGAAAATACATTTCCTTTTTAGCAGAGATATATTTCTTATGAAGGAAACCACAATGTCAAACTTTTCCTGAAAAGACAGGAACACAGCTACACATGTTCAACTATACTTCTGTAAAGATGAAATCAGTTATAGCACTGCTCAGAGATATTTTGAATTACTGCTGGGGCAGCGGAAAGGGGCACTGCATCTTTAAAGGAAACAGATTTGCTGCAGAAAGGGGCAAGTTGAAGAAACATCTGTAAAGACTGATAATAGATTCACTTCCTGAAATTCTTCTAGAACTCCCACTGTGAAAAGCAGGAAATATAGGCAAAAGAGAGGAAGAAAGTTACAGATGAGAAAAGAAAGCTCTCTCCCCAAAAAACGTGGATGGAATGATGAATGCTGCTCTAGATGAGTCTGAAGGTGTCGTTAACGGCATCTCTAGATCCTGAGAATATAGACAAAAGAGCCAGCAGTATTACTTCTGCCAACTGCCAGTTTTTCAGCTCTACTTTAGGGACCACAGTACAAGGAAGTGGGGATGAAATACTCCTCCTTCTCCCTGAGTCAACACCCCTCCCCAGGCAAGCTCATCCTCCTCCCAGGAACAGAAAAGGTGATCTTCACCTGAGATGTATCAACCTTTTACCAAGGTACACCTGGTGAGAAATAACATTTAACTTCAAAGAATACTAACTTTCTGAAGCAATATCAGATTTACGTGGATGAGGACCTGTCGAATAAGACATTACATACTTCAGAATATTAGATAAAAATAAATTTTAAATAAAAAGCCAACACATTTATCGCAAGAATAATTTGAAATCTTTGTGATTTGCTTTGGAAGTAAAACTTGATTAAAATTACCCTCCTGGGGTTTTTTGGGGTTTTTTTTTTTAAAACTTTTGGTTGGGATTTTTGCAGGGGGAGGAGGGGTGGGGGATTTTTGTTGGGTTTTGATTGGATTTGGGTTTTGTTTGTTTTGTTGGGTTTGATTTGTGGAGTTTTTTTGGTTTGGTGTTTTTTTGGAAATACAAATATTCTTCTATTATTAACTGTTACGTCACAAATCAGACTTTATTCCATGCTCACAGACAAAGGTGAGTTTAAAAGCGATCCCAGTTACTTTCCTAATAAAGACCTCCAAACAGGTGGTTTGACTTTTCCTCTCCTGTGCTTTACGAAACTTTTCCAAATCCTAAATCTGAATAACTACTTCAAATTATTTCATGATGCAAGCTGTAAAAAATTAATTACAAGTCTTCTATGGTCCAGATCAGTCCCTTTTGTCGAGGTGCCACTGTGAAGGAAAAGCGTGGCTTGTTCTATCTTCCTTCTCTGGTCACTCCTACTCATCTGGGCAGAGGGCACTGAAATCACTAACTCAACTGATACAAAGCAATTACTTTTTAACAGTAAAGTCATAAAGCTGCACCAGAACATCCTTGAAATAAAACAATCATCCTTTTTGTTCCAGAATAAAACATCCTGGGTTTATTCTTCTTCCCTTTTTTACATGGAGAATCAACAGACTTCTCTAGTGAATAAACCTCTGTCCTAATTTTGCTTTCTGCTTCCTGAAGATGGTGGATAGATTAGTCTTAATGGTCTTGAGCCATATTGACTACTATATTTTAACACAAAACCTCTGCAATAAATACCAAAAATAAAAATAAAAACTTGCTAGAGCTTTCTCTGCATTTCTGAAGGAAGGAAATTGATTAAATATACTTGAGCCAGGAAGAGGGAGATTTATTTATTTATTCCCAATTTAAACAGTGTGTGTGCACCATGACCTCTGCGGAGGCTTTAGCAAACCCATTTTGAAAGAACATTAACCCAAAGCTGGCAAGATCAGCTGCAATAAAGATACATCTTTCTTCAAAGAAAACTGAGATTTTCTCCAAGCTTCATAATGTTTTGTGAGAATAAATAATTCTGTAGTTCTACCATGCTAAGGGAAGCACGTTCCTGATGAGAAGTCTTGCTCTGATCATATCAGGAGACCGAGGAGACCAGCACTGGGCTCTGCCAGCACCATTTCACTACAGCGCTCCTGTACAGAACCAAGTCCTAGACTTGCACACCCAGATATGCTCAACTATTAAGATCCTCTACAGTAAGTGCAAATTCTTGTATCAAACCGTATCCAGAAATTAAATAGTAGCCAATACTGCCTATTAAGCAGAGACAGGCTAATAGCAAGGAAAACAATTAGTAACTATTATGCAAATTCTGAATTGGCTTTTCTACTCAGCCACTTTTCTTTGGCATCCGTTAAAACTGCTTTTGTTCACACTAATATTTGGGAAAGAGGTTTTATTTATGCAAATAGATGCATTCCTGAAAAAACAAAATTGCATGTAAATGAGCATATTTGTGCATCAATTACTGAATTTGAGTTCTTCTTTGCTGCAAACACATTTCAGATGGTCAAAAATGACTAGTAAGAAGAAAAGAGAAAACATAAATGAGTCAATTTTTTCTGAGCATTTGACAGATACACAAAATGCCTATTGTAGAAGAGACTGGTAAGCTACACAAATGTATAAGGACAGCAGTACAAAGCAGTGCAGTCAAAAGAACTGTAATTCTTGGTCAACCTTTTAAGTCTTCTGAGATATAAAAGAACAAATGGCATTCTGAAAAATCAGTTTATTCTATCTACATTCTGCAGGCATGTTAAAAATACTTCATTGGAAAGGGCATCAAAGATGTACCCAGACAGATATTCAAAAAGTGGTAGTCGATGGAGAAAAGACTGCTAGTAAGACCAATCCCTATTAATTGGATTTCTCTTCCTATCAATTAGAAGATACAACAAGCCAATAAACTGAGGTGTAGTGACAAGCTTAGGAATAAATTCCATTAATTTTTAACTTCCTCCGAAGAGAGGCAAAATGCCCCTTTCCATTGGCCCAAAGGAGATCAGAAAACTGGAATCCATCTCTAAGGGTAGACATGAGGAAGCTGGTCATACGGTTTACTACTTCTGTTTTCCAAGGTCAACAGCAAGTTCAGAAGGTGCGTCACAAGTCTCGTACTGCTGTCTGGCCAGCAGACTGGCCAACATATTCAGTTACCAGTGACCTCCCAGCTACATACCCTTCAAAAACATACTACTTGCAATTGAGACAGCCAGCCAGGATGAGGCAGAGAACTCCTCAAATGCAGCTATGATGTTTCAGGTACATTCAGCTATCAAAGATGATATATTAGATGCAACATATAATTCCCTGCTATCACCCAACAGAAACTTCTAAAAGAAGCGTAGGGGAAAAAAAAAAAAAAAGGCACTAAAAATGAAGACACAGCTTTTACAAATTGTGCGCAATTAGCACTTATTCACAATTATTCACTCTGATTACAGGTGTGGATACAGTCTTATTTCAGAATTGACGGAACTCTGTTAATCCTGGCTAGGTGGAACTGCCAGGTACTGTGTGAACTTTGGTTCACAGTGGTACTGTGAACTTTGAAACTCCAAGGAGGATTTTCCTACTAGCCACTCCAGTCCTCTCTCAGAAGTACAGATTTCTTTCCAGAATTTCCCCACACACTATGTTAGGATGAAGTTGTTCACTGTATTTCTTAATTTATTCCAACACTGTGCCCTGCACACATTCAAGTGCTAAAGAGGACTGTCTCAGGAAATTTGAGAAAATTTGCACTATCAAACGCTGGGAATTCATCAGACCAATTTCTGTTCCTCAACCTATGAGCAAATTTTGACTGCAGAGAGTGATCCTACTTCTCCTTTAAGTAGAACTTGCATAAGCAAGTTTGCCGATGACACCAAGCTGTGTGGTTCCGTTGATATGCTGGAGGGAAGGAATGCCATCCAGAGGGACCTTGACACACTTGTGAGGTGGGCTGATGCCAACCTTAT